>PVKP010045106.1:0-16322 GCA_004027715.1 Plecturocebus donacophilus | reverse complement strand
ATAAAATATTGGTTGGCTGCTTATTTGTTATTTTCATCCCCTATTCCTTCCTGTCTCCATTGTTAAACACAATTATTGGCATAAAAGAGGTTTTTAATACCCATTTTTAGACTGTATTCTAGCCTGGGCAATAAAACAAGAATCCCATTCTCTCTCCCTCTTTCTCTTCCTCTTTCTTTCTGTCTTTCATTCTTTTTTTCTTTCTTTTGCTGTTTCTTTCTCCTTTTCTCTCTTTCTCTAAAATCTCTTCCTCTTTCTCTTTCATTCTTTTTTTCTTTCTTTTGCTGTTTCTTTTTCTCCTTTTCTCTTTTTCTAAAATCTCTTCCTCTTTCTCTTTCATTCTTTTCTTTCTTTTGCTGTTTCTTTCTTTCTCCTTTTCTCTCTTTTTCTGATATCTCTTCCTCTTTCTTTCTCTCTTTCATTCTTTAAAAAAAAAAAAAAAGAAAGAAAGAAAGATTAAGAGAGATAGTGGGACCAGAGGGCCATCCCTCATTACTTTGGAGGAGACAGTGAAGGGCCGGAGCTCTGATCATCCACACTATTTATTGGTTACAATCACTTTGATCTACAGGGTAGGGATAGAGTGATGGTGGGGAGGGTGATGGCAGAGTGAATCAGTGAGCCAGAACTGGTGTGTCATTCTAAGGATTGATAACAGTGGTGGTTTGAGAGTTTCAAAAACAAGAACATGTGGTTATCTTTAGCTTATTATCTATGTACAGCTGATGGAACATGAGCCTTACAAGTTGCCTACTAGTCTGGGTATGTCATAGTGCTATGAAGGGGTTTTATGTCCTTCAGCACAATGTTTATGGTAACAGAGCCTAGGTCACCCTGCACCGGAACATGAGGCATGGAGAGGCCTTCCTCCTCAGAGGCCTCCCTTGGCTTTCTGCAGTTTGTTGTTCCTTGTTTATATGTTACTCATAACCAATTTATGTAGGCACTCTGTAAGTCCTTCTCCTTTGCTGCTTTTTCCAAAACTTACCTTACACCATATACAAAAATCAACTAAAAATGTATCAAAGATCTACATACAGGTCTAAAACCTTAATTCTCTTGGAAGAACACATAGGAGAATATGTTGCAACATTGGATTTGGCAATGATTTCACAGATAAGACACCAAAAGTACAGGCAATAAAAACAATTTTTAAAAAGATAATTCATTAAAATTATTGTTTGGACTTCATTAAAATTATTGTTTGTCCATCAGAGGATACTATCAATAGAGTAAAAAGGCAACCCACATGACAGGAGAAAATACAGTTGGCCCTCTGTATCCATGGGTTCCTCATCTATGGATTCCACCAACAGATTGAAAACATTTGGAAAAGAACTGTACTAAACATGTAAAGACTTTTTTTCTTGTAAATTATTCCGTAAATAATAATACAACATTACAATGATTTATAAAACAATTACATTATATTAGGTATTATAAGTAATATAGAAATTAAAGTATATGTGAGGACGTATATAGATTATATGCAAATACTAGGCATTTTGTATCAGGGACATAAACATCTGCAGATTTTGGTCTCTGTAGGGGGTCCAGGAACCAACTCCCACGAATACTAAGGGACAACTATATTTCATGGTAAGTGACAACCAGACTATAGAAAGAACTACAACCCAAAAGCAAAAAAAAAATTTAATGTACAAAAGACTTCCAAGATATACAAACGGACAATAAGTACATGAAATGATGTTCAATATAACTAATTGATAGGAAAATGCAGATCAAACCACAATGAAAGACTATTTTTACATACATTAGGATGCTATTATTTTATTTAGCTGAAAGGCTGAGAAGCAATAAGATAGCCATTATCAAAAAACAGAAAGCAAAAAGTATTGGTAAGGATGTGGAGAAACTAGAATATCTGTACATTGCTGGTGGGAATATAAAATGGTGTGACCTCTGTGGAAAACAGTATGGTAGTTGCTCAAAAAATTAAACATAAAACCATTATATAATCCAGCAATTTTACTTCTGGTATCCACCCAAAAGAACAGAAAGCAGGGACATGAAGAGATATTTTTACACCCATGTTCATTGCAACATTAGTCACAATAGCCAAAAGGTGGAAACAACCAAAATGGCCATTGACAGATGAATGGATACACGAAAGGTGTAGTACATAAAATGAAATATTATTCAGCCCTAAAAAGGGAATTAAATTCTGATACCTGCTACAGCATGGATGAACTGCGCAGACATTATGCTAAGTGAAATGAGGCTCTACAGAACAAATACTGTATAACTCCAATGATATGAAGTACCTGGAATAGTCAAATTCTTAGAGACACAAAGTAGAACAGCAGTTATCAGGGGCTTAAGGAAGTAAGAAATGGGAAATTGTTAATGAGTACAGAATTTCAGTTTGAGATGATTAAAAAGTTCTGGAGAGTAGTGATGGTTACATGACATGTGAATATGCCTAATGCCACTAAAGTATACACTTAAAAAATAGTAAAAGTGGTAAATTTTATGTTACATTTTACCACAATAAAAAATAAAGGAAAGAGAAAAAGAAATGAAACCACTAGTGGTCTAGGTACCTCTTGGAAACATTCTAGAAAAAAGTTGTGCTAATGACAAAAACTGAAGGAAAGAACTGAATTCTCCTTTAACCTTTAATAGGTAAATTTAGAGGTTATCTTGGGGCTACATGTTTGAATGAGTTTCTAGGTATGTGGCATACTTCTTATTTCTTCCCGCTGACTTCGCTCATAGTCAAGGGTAATAAATCATGTAGTTACATATCTACATTGTCTTGTTCATACTACTCATTGGCATACTATCTGAAAAAAACGTACATTTATTTATTAATTTTTCTTTTTTTGAGATGAAGTTTCACTCTGTCACCCAGGCAAGAGTGCAGAGGTGTGATCTCAGCTCACTACAACCTCTTCCTCCCGGATTCAAGTGATTCTCCTGCCTCAGCCTCCAGAGTAGCTGGGATTACACGCCACCACACCTAGCTAATTTTTGTATTTTTAATAGAGACAGGGTTTCGCCATGGTGCCCAAGCTGGTCTTGAACTCCTGACCTGAAGTGATCTGCCCACCTTGACCTCCCAAACTGCTGGGATTACAGTCATAAGCCACCACGCCCAGCCACAGAAATCTTATATTTAGAAATGGCAGAAACTAATTCTTTTAATGTGGAATTATGGTACATATAATAACCTGCTACACTTCTTGTTTTTACTATCACCCAAAGAGAGGAGTGATATACATAGAATAGGGAGTGTGTGCACAGTATTTACATGCTGACACATTAGTAGAGCACTAGTGTGTAACCTCTCAAAATGATAAAGTAGCAATTTTTGAGTTCACTAATACTTCTATCATAAGTTTATCAATTTACTTGATGGATTACAGTATCTTCAAGTATTGGTTGAGATGGAATAATTGATAAGTTGTTCTCATATTCTTTCCTCTAAAACAATGATTTTTAAAAAATATTTTAAATATATGAACATACTTTATCTCAGTATTTATGATCTATTTACTTTCTGAAAGATTTGGGGCATTTCATAAAAGTATTTTATATATCTTATCTAAAATAAATTATATATACAGCAAAAGTCAATTAAAAGTTGCAGGCCAGGCATGGTGACTTATGTCTGTAATCCTAGTGATTTGGGAGGCTAAGGCAAAAAGATCACTTGAGCCCAGTAGGTGAGCAACATAACAAGACCCTGTCTCTACAAAAATAAAAATTTTTTTAAATTATCCAGGCATGGCCGGGCGTGGTGGCTCAAGCCTGTAATCCCAGCACTTTGGGAGGCCAAGGCGGGCAGATCATGTGGTCAAGAGATCAAGGCCATCCTGGCCAACACAGTGAAACCCTGTCTCTACTAAAAATACAAAAAAATTAGCCAGGCGTGGTGGCACACGCCTGTAGTCCCAGCTACTTGGGACGCTGAGGTGGAAGAATCACTTGAACCCAGGAGGTGGAGGTTGCAGTGAGCCGAGATTGCACCACTGCATTCCAGCCTGGTGACAGAGCAAGACTCCGTATCAAAAAAAAAATTATCCAGGCATGATGGTGCATGCCTGTAGTTCCAGCTACTTGGGAAGCTGAGGCAAGATCACTCAAACCCAGAAATTCGAGCTATAATTGTGCTATGAGCTGTAACTGTGCCACTGTTCTCCAGCCTAGGTGACAGAGCACAACCCGATTTCAAGAAAAAAAAGATCCAGAGTAAGTGATGTTGAATATCAGGCTGTTATATACAATTTAAAACTCAGTTTAGCTCTGAATTTGGGAAGGCAAAGGTAAAAAAGTGAATAGGTTTACTTTGAGAAGCATCATGATATAACAGAAAGAATGCAATATTCTAGGCAAACTGTCTCAGTCATTTTGTTCCACTACCTCCTCACTGCTATACACCTCTAAAACTGTTTCCTCATCTCTAAAATGAGAATAGTTATGTTTAATCTAGTAATACTATATGATTATTATGTCCAATTAGGTAATGGGAAACCATTCTGTTCTAAAACATCGTTGTTATTATTATTATTGACTTAATTTTTTAACATATGCAAATAGTAAATTTATCTGGATGGAAACTTTTTTCAGCACTTTGTATTCACACTCAAGAATGTTTGTGCAGGCCAGGTACAGTAGGTCAACCTATAATCCCAGCACTTTGTGAGGTTGAGGCTAGTGGATCACTTGAGGCCAGGAGTTCAAGACCATCCTGGCCAAAATGGTGAAATCCTGTCTCTATAAAAATACAAAAATTAGCCTTGCGTGGTGGTGCATGCCTGTAGTCCCAGCTACTTGGGAGGCTGGGGTGGGAGTATCACCTGAGTCTGGGAGGTCGAGGCTGCACTGAGCCTTGATTGTACCACTACACTCCAGCCCAGATGACAGAGTGAGATCTTGTCTCAACAACAACAAAAAAATTATGTAAAAAAAAAAAAATCACACACTGGGGTTTGTCGGGGGGGAAATAGGGGAGGGACAGTGGGGAGTGGGGAGTTGGGGAGAGATAGCATGGGGAGAAATGCCAGATATAGGTGATGGAGAGGAAGGCAGCAAATCACACTGCCATGTGTGTACCTATGCAACAATCTTGCATGTTCTTTACATGTACCCCAAAACCTAAAATGCAATTTAAAAAAAAGTGATAATAAAGATGATGAGCCACTCCAAAAAAAAAAATAGCTTTGAGATATGATTCACACACCGTAAATACATCTTTTGAAAATGTACAATTCAGTGATTTTTAGTATATAGTGGTCACTCAGTATATGCAGGGGATTGGTTCAAGGACCCTCATGTATACCAAAATCTGTGCATACTTAAGTCCCACCGTCAGCCCTGTGGAACTTACATATATGAAAAGTCCACACTCCGCAGATGTGGGTTTCACATCCTGGGAATACTGTAGCTTCAATCTGCATTTAGTTGAAAAATATCCACATATAAGTGGATCTGTGCAGTTCAAATCCACGTTATTCAAGAGTCAACTGTACTTAGAGAATTATGTAACCATTGTTGCTATTAAATTTCAGAACATTTTCATCCTAAAAATGGGGGACTCCTGTTCCTATCAGTAGTCACTCACCATTTCCTTCAAGCTCTCCCCACCCAGCCCTAGAAAACCACCATATGGATTTACCTATTCAGGATAGTTCATATACGACAAATTAAACACTACATGTTTTTTGTGTCTGGCTTTTTCTTAACCTAGTAAAACGTTTTCAAGGTGCATCCATATTATAGCATATATTAGTACTTAATGTTTTTTTCATGACCAGATAATAGTCCATTATATGGACATAAAACATTTTGTTTATCCATTTGGCAGTTCATGAGCATTCTGGTTGCTTTATGTTTTGGCTATTATTAATAATGCTGCTATGAACATCTATGAACCATATTTTTTTCATGTATGTTTTCAGTTCTTTTTGGAGTGGAATTGCTGGGTCATGTGGTAATGCTGTGTTTAACACTGAAGAACTACCAAACTTTTCCAAAGAGACTGCATCTTTTTATATTTCCATCCACAATGTATGAGAGTGCTAATCCTTATTTCATCTCTAATTTCCATATTAAAGTTGATTATTCTTCACTAATAAATGTTTTTTATTAAAATCAAAAAAAAAAAAACTGAAAAGTAGCTCAGTGTGGTGGCTCATGCCTGTAATACCAGCACTTTGGGAGGCCAAGGCAGGCAGATCATCTGAAGTCAAGAATTCAAGACCAGCCTGGCCAACATGGTGAAACCCCATCTCTACTAAAAATACACAAAAAATTAGCTAGGCGTGGTGGCATGTGCCTGTAGTCCCAGCTACTCAGGAGGCTGAGGGAGGGAGAACTGCTTGAACCCGGGAGGCAGAGGCTACAGTGAGCTGAGATCGCGCCACTGCACTCCGCACTCCAGCCTGGGTAACAGAGCAAAACACTGTTAAAAAAAAAAAACTGAAAAGCAAGCTGGGTGCAGTAGTGCATGCTTATAGTCTCAGCTCCTCTAGAGGCTGAGATGGGGAAACTGTTTGAGCCCAGGAGTTTTAGGCCAGTGTGGTCAACCCAGCAAGACCCAATCTCTACAAAAAAAAACCTGTTTTTTAACTGAAAAACAAACTAAACATGTCTTAGAGTTTGATTCTAGCCACATAGATGTTTCTTATAACTTTTCTTTGTAAGCTGAAAGAATTGTATTAAATCATAATTCACTAAAGACATTTCTGTGGAAAGGTGAAATGACAAGTTCTAAGAACATTCCTTTCTAATGGTTTGCTTAACACAGAAGTTAAAAAGTTAGTTAGCTTATCTATCAACTTGTCTCTCATATGAACCAAAAGCCTCAAGCCAACCTTTGCCAACTGCTAGACTATAGTCAGTTTGAGACCGCATTTTCTACAAAAAATGTCAAGGACCGAACTCTGCAGTGTTGATGAAAAGGAAACCTATATATGATACCAAATATGCAAGAAGCAGAGTTCAATTTCACAGTGTTCAGTAGTGAAACTTGAATAGCTGGTCAACTTACTCAGGAAAGCGTTTCCTGCCGCATACGGTGCTTGCTTATAGCATGCTTATAAGCAAAAGCCTTCAATAATAGGAATAGAGAGAGAGAAGAGTTAATAATAAAGCATCCTGTGGAACTAGTTTTGTTAGTACATTAAAAAACTCTAGTGGAAAAAAAACACTTCATAGAGAAATAAGAACTAAATTATAATCCCAACTCTGCTACTAAGTGACTTTGGACAAAACACTCAACCCATATGAGCCTCAGCTTGTTAATCTGTAAAATAAAAGAATTTCAGATTAGGAAGTTTTAAGGTTTCTTCCATCCCTAAAATATTATACTTCTGGCATGTAATTATTATTAAACCAAATCAGAAACTTCACAAGAGACCATTAGTAACACAGACGAAACCTAACATAATAAACTGTGAGATGATCACTTATTAAAATTTAAAAATCTGTATTAAGTGGACAACAGATCAAAATCCAGTTTATAGCAAAGCAAAGCTTAACTTGTCTACTGAATTTACTTACAAAAGTCTGTGTACATTTAAAGGAAAGTGACCTGATATCACCCAACATTAGGTAACAGCAAAAGGGTGTGGCTCCAAAAATGCACTTAACCATATGTAGAAATCAGTGAGGGACTGGGGAAAACCCTTTTGTTGCTGTAAAATTACTACAAGAATTAACATGTAGCTTCATTCAGTCAAGGCTCAGCCCAATTTCAACACATTTTAAAAAAATGAAGATCAGTCTTCCTTGGAACCACAACTTCCTATTATTGAACAAAATCACCTCCTCCCATAATAGGAAACAAACAAAGCAAAATCACCAATTCTACAGTGTTTATCTAGAAGCTTAAAATTTCATAAGCTTTTGGTCCAGTAATTCTATTTCTATAGTTCTATACCAAGGAAATAATCCTACAAGCAGAAAAAAAAATCATGCCTAAGAATAGCTATCATAGGGTTATTTATGAAAAAAAAGAAATTGGAGACAATATAAATATAACCAAAAAAGGAATGGTTAAATAAAGCTATAGTATTTAATGGAATAAAATTCAGCCATTAAAAACAGACTATTTAGAAACTGAAAAGTTATGAAGTGTTGTAAGGCCAAAAAAAGAAAGAAAAAGGAAAGAGAATTATATATACAATAGAATTTGAGCTGTGTTTAAAATAAATAAAACATATATGTGGAGAAAAAGACTGGAAACTAATTCATGTTAACCATAGTTTTATATGATTGGTAGGACTATGGGTAAATTTTCATACTTTTCTGTTTTCCAAATTTTATTTAATGATTATGTTTTATTTCAAATAATGTTTAAAAATTGAATATAAATTATTTTATAAATCTTCAAAATATCCCTCTAAGGTACACAGAGTATAAGTCAAGGTTACTTAGCATGGAAACCTTGTAAATGCCCTGAAGTCTTTTTTTTTTATTTTTTTTGAGACAGAGTTTCAGTCTTATTGCCCATGCTGGAGTGCAATAGCACGATCTCGGCTCACTGCAACCTCTGCCTCCCAGGTTCAAGCGATTCTTCTGCCTCAGCCTACCAAGTAGCTGGGATTTCAAGCGTGTGCCACCACGCCTGGCTAATTTTTTTGTATTTTTAGTAGAGATGGCGTTTCTCTGTGTTGGTCAGGCTGGACTCAAACTCTTGACCTCAGGTGATCTACCTGCCTCGGCCTCCCAAAGTGCTGGAATTATAGACGTGAGCCACCAGGCCCGGCCACCCTTAAGTCTTTTTAAAATGCAATGGATTTTAAAGGAAATCCTCCAAAGGAAAATTTTTTGTTTTGTTTTTTTAAATCCTGGAAGATCCTTGAGAAGTTAATTCTATGATTCTTACTTTTTAAAATATAATTCCTAAAGTAAGAGAGGATTAAATCATGGATAGAAGACACTGCATAACATCAACAACAAGGCTGAACCACATGATACTTCTTAGGTATGCCATCACCCTTCCAGCAACAAGTATATCCAGATATTAGGAAAATAAAATAATTTACCTAGGATCTCTGCCAGTTGACGAACAAGGCCAAAACCGAACTCATTTTCTCAATGACCATTCTCATGGTATGGAAACTAGACTTTGGCATGGTAGTTTGTAAGCCAAGAGTTGAAGCTTATGTTTTCAAAATGACAGTGCTTAGTTTTCTTTTTAAATTCAACGCTACCTAAAACCCCGGAACTTGCCAGCACACACACTCAAGCCCCAGGCACTATTAAATTACACATTCTTCTTGCTACCTGTTTTTCCAGGTTTTTTTTTTTTTTTTCAATTTTGTATACATCAAAATCTACAGGCACATATATACATACATGTGTTGCCCTTATTTTTTAGTCCTATACCTATTTCCTTTGAGATGTGAGTACTTAAAATAGTACAAATGCAGACTTCTGAAAGGCTTCTCTTAGTAATAATTTTTAAGATATAACTTACAGAATAAATTTATTTTTTAAAATTATTTTCACCTATACTTTAAGAAAAATGTCTCCAATTATGATATGATTGTTTAAGTGCTATTATCCCTACTCTTTACCTTTCACTTTTCCATTTCAACTCTAAGAAGGTTATCTTCAAATTTTTAAAAATGTCCCCACTGTATTATTTTTCACATAATATCACTCATCTTTAGTCTTATCCTTCACACATCATCCAACTTCAAAAGCCCATAAAATCTTCTGTTTTTCTGTAACTGATAGGGACAGGGGTTGGAGGGGGAGTGCAAAAGAAAGAAAGAATAACAAATGGGAAATAGATAAAGTTCCTGCTAATACTTCTTTTCAGCTTCATAAAATGTTATGAAAGTCTTATAAAATCACAGTCTTCTCTATTTTATAAACCATTACCTCAGGCTACTATCAAATACTCAGTAAAACACCAAAATTAAGAAATATATGCTATATAATACCTTTCAGAACACACAGTATTTTAAAATCACACTGTAGAATCCAAATGACCCAGTTTGCAATTTTTCACTGGAGAAGCCTTCAGATGCTTACAAGTTTCAATTAACGTCCTGTCTTTTCTTTGCCTTTTAATGCTTATTATTTCTTGACTAATTTTTATGAATACCGTATCAAAATTTTGATGATCAAGTCAGATAAGTATACAGTTCTCATATATCTATGGGCAATGCATTTTAAAATATTTTGTTTCACTATTTTTAAATACTTAAAAATAGTAAAGATACAAATGTTACTTTTTACTCTAATTAAACATTATTTTAATTATTTTTATTTGTTTATTTGCAGGAAATCAGAGATGGTGGTTCTCTCAGAATGATTCACTTTGGTCTGGTGTAAACAATAAGAACAAAAGAAACCTGCCTTTTTCATATCTAAACTTTTTCATGGCCTGATACAGACTTAAAATCTCCCTGTGTGGATTCTTAACAAGGAGACAGTATGAATCATATGAATTAGTTGAGAGTTCTAAGTTGAGTGTTTTCAAAATAAAGTTTTATTATTTCAAAAACATACAACATAACAGCAAAATGATCCTAAGTCTTCAGTCTACTTATTTTCAATAATGAAAACATTTTGAAAGTGTCTTAAATTGTACATTAATTAGGTGCTACAAAAAAAGCATATTTAAACTTTGTTCTCTCAAGTACTTTAAAAAGGGTGCAGTAAGAGGCAAGCATAGTGGCTCATTCCTGTAGTCCCAGTGATTTAGGAGGCGAAGGCTGAAGGATCACTTTAGTCCAGGAGTTCAAGACTAGCCTATGCAACATAGTGAAATGCTGTCTCTAGAAAAATTAGCCAGGCATGGTGGTACATGCTTGTGAAGCTGAGGCAGGAGAACTATTTGAGCCCAGGAGTTCAAGGCTACAGTGAGCCATGATCACACCACTGCACTCTAACCTGGGCAACAGAGAATGACCCTGTCTCAAAAAAAAAAAATTCCTCTTCTGCTCTTGTTTACATTATTAATTTACATTATAAATACAATATTTATTATGCAAATGTTTCAGTCCAGACCCATTATTAGAAGAGAGTTCTCCATGGTTCTCTCAAATTACTGCTATGAGTAGTTGGCCGTGACTGCGCCTGGGAAAACAGATACTGTTTCCCTCTGGAGCAAGGGGCAGGCATATGAGATTTTAGTTCTTTAAGCTCAGAATGCCTCTCCTTTACACTGCCCACTCCGTGTGCTGCAGGTGTCATCTAGCCCTCTCAACATTGTTCTGTAGGAATAGAACTCAGAGAATCCATTAAAAAAAAAAAAAAAGGAAAAATGCCAATACCCTGGCTACTATCATTTGTCTCTGACTCAGGAGTCTCATATCTTCTAGCAGCATCCATGAAACTATAGTGTGGTAGCTTGTTTGCTAATAAGAAGGATAAAATCTCATACCTTTCACAGTTCTTGACACCCATTCTTTAGCAGATAACCAATATTTCACAATTACAGACATCTATAATAATCAACATTGTTTACTACTATACAATTACATTATATAATTAAACCTTAGAGTTAAAAGTTAATAAGATTGGAGGCTTTTACACTTCAGATTTTTCTTTCTACTTTCCATTTATCTGTACCTCTACCAGAGGATATGACCAAAAAAGATGAAACTCAGATTACATGTTTTTCATTTTGTTATTGCTCTGAAAAAATTTTAATAATGTATAACATGTAAGACAAAGTAAAAAGAGATAGTTACCAGCAAATTTTCATTTTACTATTCCCATTCTTATCACATAGATAATCAAAAGTTACTAATTTTTAGAAAAAAAATTGTATTAAAAAAATAGGATTTTGTCAAGATTGCAAAATTTTCTCCAGATTTTCTGGTAAATAATCATTAACCCAAAATACCTTTCCTGTGAGATATTAAATATAAAATGTAGATATTGATACAGCTATGTTGTTCTATATAATGATAATAATAATGATAATGTTTGCCAATTATCTGGGTGAAAATTAAACAAATCATTGTTCTTAAAGTACTCATTTTCCCCACTTCACATATCTCTAGAAAAATTAAATTTACAGAAAACCAAGTTTAGATAGTAGTAAGAATATATTATGATCTTTGATAATGTCCATGATTTATAAATGCTGTTATTTCCCAGATGTTGTGAATCTGAGAATGTTTATTAAACATTCCAGTAAATTGATATTCCTGCTTTGCTAGAACCTAAAAGGATTATGAAGGGGCTACCATAGCTCTAAAGAAGAGTGGTATAGGCAGGAACAGCTAGGTAGTATCTGTCCTAGCACTGACAGGTTCACAGTATCCTTCAGGAACAGACCCATGAGCATTTTCAACATTTTCCAGATTTCTCAGATCTGAAGTAATTTCCACAGTAATTTAAATTAGCTATCACATGTGTCTTATTGCTGGAATAAATTTTGTTTGGAATGCTAATGTCTAAAAGTTTTTGCTTCATGAAAAGGCCATGAAAGCACATACATAACCTATGTAACCTTCACATTCTGCACATGTACCCCACTACTTAAGGTATAATAAAATAAGTAATTTATAGGAGAAATAAAAGGATTTTAACATGGTATAAATATTAATGTTTAGGCTGATATGAACTTGAAAACATAATAAAGTAGTCAGATACTTGCAGCTATTATTAATAAATTTGGATTTTCAATTTGTAATTTTTTTTAAAGGTTATGTATCCAAAACTTGGTATTATAGTTTCTTCTTACTATCTTGAAATGTTTGTGAAGAGTTAAAATTATACCACCCTCTACTGCGAGTTTGATCAGAGCTACAACATGCATAGCCCTGTACTAGACACTGTATGTAGGTGTTCTCAATCAAAAGTCCCCCAAAACTCAGTGAGGAAGATGCATCATCAACATCCCACTCCTATCAATGAGGAAACCTGATGACACCTCTAGCACCAATTTCACCTAGAAAGGACAGAGGAGACTGGCCTCCCCTCCCACAATGGGCCAAGTGGAGTTTGAGCTGGCCTGCACTGCCCTCAAGCAGCTGAAGGGTCCTGTGTACACTCAGGAGAAAACTGCTGGTGTACAGCTTCTACAAACAGCCCACACAAATCAATTGCAACATTCCTACCCTCCAGCCTCAGATGTGAAAGCCAAGGCCAAGTGGGAGGCATGTAATGTGAACAAAGGGATGTCTAAGATGGACATCATGAGAATCTACGTTGCCAAAGTGGAAAAGCTGAAGAAGAATGAGGCTGGCTAAGGACACATTGGCAGAGACAAGGAAGCAGCATGGCTCCTCTGGTACAGAATGCTCTTCTTAAAAAACCTTGATGGCTGAAATATTCTGAAACAATAGCAAGGTTAGCTGAGACATCAATAAATCACTTAAACTGCATGAGAGTGACTGTCTGCTGTTGGAAAAGAGAATCACGGTGACTGTGAGTGCTAGGGAGGTAACCAAATGTACAAACTGGTTTTTTGTATGGTTTTTGAGTAGAGTTCCCAGCCTTCCTATTACAAGAGCTAGGTAGGCATCTGGCAGTAGAGTGGTTAGGGGGAGAATGTGCTGTGGAAATAATACCCAAGGGCTGAGGTCAGTGAAACCATTCTCCAGTGACAGCCTCTTGGGAGGCTGAGGCCCTAACACTTTATCTCTTCAGGGTTGATTCACTAATAACACTACAGAGGAGAAAGGGACTCTGTCCTCCAAAAAGCTATAGTCAAGACCAAAAGCTTCCACTGGGACACAGGCCCTAAGAAAATGTTTTTAGGGCGAACAAGTTTTTAGTGATAATGTGGTGAAACAACTGACACAGCACAACACAGCAGTTGAGTAACAATGGTGCACATAGTGTCAAAATACTGGCCTCAGAAAGACTCATCGAAGACCTAGCAACCAAAATTTTCTTGGGATTATTCTGTACCTAACCCTGGTTTCTGCTTGGGGATGTTTGTGGGACAATATGGCATATGTATTTATATGTGGGATTTGTTGCAGGAACACAACACACCCCTTTACTTAAGCAAGTGCCAGAGTGTCTGAGCCCAACTTCCGATCCTTACTGTTCACTAACCTGGAGGCATCAATGCACAACCATTATGCCTGATGAGACTAGAGTATGGAGTGCTAAATGGTATTCAAAGAAGCAGGTCTACAGTGACATGAGATTTCCTGGTACTTCTTCCTTAATTAAAAATTATGTTTCTGCTGGGTGCAGTGGCTCATGCCTGTATCCCAGCATTTTGGGAGGCTGAGGTGGGCAGATCACGAGGTCAAGAGATTGAGACCATCCTGACCAACATGGTGAAACGCCATCTCTACTAAAAATACAAAAAAATTAGCTGGGCATGGTGGCGTGCATCTATAGTCCCAGCTACTCGGGAGGCTGAGGCAGGAGAATCACTTGAACTCAGGAGACAGAGGTTGTGGTGAGCCAAGATCACGCCATTGCACTCCAGCCTGGGCAACAAGAGCAAAACTCCATCTCAAAAAAAAAAAAAAAAAAAAAAAGAAATATATATACATATATATATATTTCAATCATGACATCAGGTCAGCTCCAGTTCTTGATGGGAGTAATAACAGAAGCAACAACCATAAAAATCTTCAGAGAACAAAGGCAAACAAACATCACCATGTGTCTTCAAGATCTTCTGTTCACATATTTGTAGGAAGTTACTATAGACAAAGTACATTACTTAAGAATGAAACCTACCCAGGGCATCACAGCAACTGAACTGTTTCTTATAACTCTAGACTGGGCAAGAGCCACAGTGTAGAACAGCAGTGCTGTTCTCTCTTGTTTGGAGGATGTTGTGAAGACAGTTTGATGTTTTTAGGATCATGTTGCATGTTAAATGTAAATTACTAGTAAAAATAATAATACATTTTGCTCCAACATATGGTAACAACTTAGAAGCTGTATATATAGCCATATCACTCTTTAAAGCATAGAACCTAAAAAGTAAAAACATGCCTTTATTAGGACAGTAGAAAGTAACCATAAGATAAAGTTTAAAAAAGGAGAGACAATAGAATTTATATATTTGTATTTGCTTATGAAGTGGTTGCCTATAAGATGCAGGAGATGATATGGAACTGATGGGGATGCGGTAGGAGAGAAATTTTTCTATGTATACTGTGAAAGGAAAATAAAATCTCAGAACTCATTAATGAAAAAAATTATACCATTATGGCATATTAACTATTAGTTAATACAGCACTTGAAAAACAGCAGGTGAAAAAAAGATCACTATAACATTTATGCTAGTTCTTAAGACAAGAAATGAAATTCCTATATAAAAGATGCAACATTCTTATCATAGAGGACAAAAAGTTGAGGCCAAAGGAATTTGTACAAACAAACCTAGTTATACTAACCTTTATCTTCCTGGCTACTTATCTACACAATTAATAGCCTAATCCCCTTTGGCTGATCACATTTTCCCATCTTACTATTCTTTGTCCAATTCAAGTAATTGACTCTAACAGAGTCCTCAGTTCTGCATTCTTTTTTTTTTTTTTTAATTTTAGAGAAAGAGAGAAACAACAAAAGAAAAAAAAAAAAAGAATGAAAGAGAGAAAGAGGAAGAGAAAGGGAGAGAGAATGGGATTCTTGTTCTATTGCGCAGGCTAGAATGTAGTCTAAAAATGGGTATTAAAAACCTCTTTTATGCCAATAATTGTGCTTAACAATGGAGACAGGAAGGAATAGGGGATGAAAATAACAAATAAGCAGCTAACCAGTATTTTATTTAAACCTGTGAAATGCTATGCAATTGCTGAGGAGTGATTTACTTCCAATTATGTGGTCACTTTTAAAATAGGTATAATGTGATACTGAGAAAAATGTATGTTTTGTGGATTTGGGGAGGAGAGTTCTGTAAATATTTGTTAAGTCTAGCTGTTCCAGGTCCGAGTTCAAGTCCTGGATATCCTTATTGATTTTCTATCTTGTTGACCTGTGTAATATTGACAGTGTAGTGTTACAGTCTCCCGCTATTATTGTGTGGGAGTCTAAGTCTCTTTGTAAGTCATTAAGAACTTGCCCTATGTATCTGGGTGCTCCTGTAATGGGCGCGTATGTATTTAGGATCGTTAGCTCTTCTTGTTGCATTGATCCTTTCACCACCATGTATTGTCCCTCTTTGTTTCTTATGGTCTTTGTTGTTTTAAAGTCTGTTTTATCAGAGACCAAAATCGCAGCTTCTGGTAATGCTAGCTGGCTGTTTTGCCCATTAGTTGATGTAGATTCTTCATTATGGTGATGCTCTTTACCTTTTGGTATGTTTTTGGAATGGCTGATACTGGTTGTTCCCGTCCATGTGTAGTGCTTCTTTCAGAAGCTCTTGTAAAGCAGGCCTGGTGGTGATGTAATCTCTGAGTACTTGTTTG
>PVKP010045105.1:0-16322 GCA_004027715.1 Plecturocebus donacophilus | reverse complement strand
CTCCCTTCCTTCCTCCCTCCCTCCCTCTCTGCCTTCCCTCTCTCCCTCCCTTCCTTCCTCCCTCCCTCCCTCCCTTTCTTCCTTCCTTCCTCGCTCCCTTCCTCCCTCCCTTCACCTGACATCATGGCTTTCCCACAAGGCCCTAGAGAGCAAGAGAAACACATTTTCAAAGCCCTAGTGTCTTGGATATTGCACACCTGGGAACTCTGCAGCCTGATGTCAGCTATTTCATCTGTCTACTCTGTTTTCTTCTTGCTGTTTGATTGAAGGGAAGTGAAGAATGAAGTGCCCAGGCTTGAGAAGTTCTCTTCAAAATGTAGTATCTCAGGTTAAGCTTGTCTACCCTAAAAGCTTTAAAAACTTCCACGTGATTCTCCCCACACAGTCGTCCCAATCCACGCAAGCCACAGAACACTGTAGTCTGCATGGTTCTTTCTGGTACCATCTTCAAATCATTTGGAAGTTTCTTAAATTTCAATAGGAGGCAAAAAGCCACCAAATATCTTAGGTCCAGAATGTACTCCATCCTTTTTGCTAATAATAGATGATTGCATAAACGTTCACGTGAATGTGATATACCACATCCAGTCAGGACCAAAGAATAGAATCATAGATTCCATGGGAAAATCAACACATTCCTTTGGCCCTAGGTTCTGTATCATTTCCCTCTGTTTACCCATAATATGTTTTAAATGCACATCACAGAAAAAGAGTCCTACCTGGGATTTCTTCCTTCTCTGTTAAATGTACAACGGTGCTTCAGAGAAGTCTGCAGTTTACAAGCAGCTTCCTGAAAGAGTTGATACTAAGCACTGAGAAAAGTCCCAAGAGAAAGTTGCTATGGTGGAGTGGAGGAAGGGAAGCTGGTTCGGGTCGCAAGTGCAGCACATTTGTGTGGGCAGATGAGAACAACCACAGTAACGAAAAGGAGGGCACAATTAGAATGATATAAATTAGACGTAAAAGAAACCTATTAGTTCATCTCAATCATCCCTAAAGGGGCCAGCATAAGGCCACTCCCTGCAGAGCATTTTCAGTACTTTGTCTATATCATTTTTAACAAGCCTATGAGATGATGTGCTTTCATTATCTGAGTGGAAGGGGGCTATAATTCTTTTGAATAACAAGGAATCTTTGCTATTAGCAGTGAACATTTTAACAAAGAGTTAATATTTGCAAGACATGTACGGAAAGCAGGGTCATGCACGTGTTTATGGTTTCAAGCACACATAAAACGTCCCTCAATGCAGTCATTTCACAAATATTACCCAACGGCACTCTAAGACACATATGGATATTTGCTCTCTTTTCGAGAATCTTGTAACCGATAGTCCAAGGAAATAATCTGTTATCTGTGAAAAGGTTAAAATCAGTAAAAAATAAGAAATGATTTCCTTGAATTATTGTTCCCAGAATTCTTAAGAAAGAACAAAGGAGGAGAGGGGAAGTAAATGGGTTTGTTTTCTCTACCTGAAGATGGCAGCAGTTGACTCAGCAGGTTCAAATAAACGTTTGGTTCTGGATCAGTTGCCCTAATGTCACTTACAGAGAGAGTGCACAATCTTCTACAATAAATGGAGGTGAGGGCGAGACTGTGGATGAAATCCCAAAACACCTCATAAAAGGGGTAGACAGTCAGCCCTAAGAAAGGAAGCAGCAACCTTGGAAACTTAGAATAAGTCCAGTGGATGACCTGCAACCAACATGGAGAAGCTAAATCAGAGATGTTTTTACCAGCATGTCTGCAGAGGGAGGGTTGAGACGCTCTTTTACTTACCAGCTGCATGATCTTTGGCAATTACTTTATCTCTCTAAAACCACAGTCGCTTCATTTGTGAAAGTTATTTTTCTTTCAGGAAATACTAAGCATCTATTATGCGCCAGGCCCGCCACAGGATGCTGAGATTACAACAGGACACAAATCCAGCAATGTCTTCTTGCATGCATGTAATGAGGGTGCCAACTCAAGGCTGTGATGAGGATGGAATTCAGTCATGCTATGGAGCTTACTGTAAAGTTCTTAGTATTAGCTTGATTGTGGCTATGATAATATCTGGAATTGAGTAAGCCACTTCCATAAGATTTCTGGATACTTATTGATACGTTTCGGCTCTGTGTCCCCAACCAAATCTCACCTTGAATGATAATAATCCCCATGTGTCAAGGATGGGACCAGGGGAGGTAATTGAATCATGGGGGTGGTTTTGCCCATGCTGTTCTCATGATAGTGAGTGAGTTGTCATGAGATTTGACGGTTTTATAAGTGTCTGGCATTTCCCTGCTGGCCCTCATTCTCTCTCCTTCCACCCTGTGAAGAAGTGCCTTCTGCAGTGATTGTAAGTTTCCTGAGGCCTCCCACCCATGTGGCACTGTGAGTGAATTAAACCTCTTTTCTTTATAAATTTCCCAGTCTGGGGTATTTCTTCATGGCAGCATGAGAACAAACTAATACACTTACCTCTGAGGAACAGATGACAAAGTATGCACTGTATAGTAACATATTTGGGAAAATTGGTATATTTATGTTTCTATTTTCTTAAATAATCACACTTTCAGAAAGAAGAGTTCACTTTTGCTTTCTCAAATTCCTTCCCTCTGAGTCAGTCCTCAAGCAATGTGGGTTATCTGCCCACCACTACATTTAGTTTAGCAATTCCTTATTGTGCACATACTGCATGCCAGATGCTATGACAATATGGGAAACTGTAATAGGGGCTCAGGAACCTCTGAGAAGAGCTCCTGTAGGTGATGAGTAGAAAGTGTCAGGTGGAGAGATAGCACAACCAGGGAAGAAGCAGCAGCATATGACAGTCATGGAGTCTGGGTCCCCAAAAGAGGCACCACCATTCACCCAGTTGCTCTTTTCAGAAACGTTTACTCTGCAGCTCATGCCTAATAAGTTCCAAATTCTGTGGAATCTATCCCTTAAACATTTTTGCAGATGCAGCCATTGCACTTTATCTCCACTGTCAGTTTTTCGGTTCAGACATGTGTCCTCTCCCAGCCATTGAAATGACTCGGGACTTGAACCTCATTTTGTTACGGAAACACCAGGGGTTCGGTCTTGGACCTGCTGCTCGCTGCACAGAAAGGCAATCACTGAGATGATGAGTATTGCCAGGGAAGAAGGCTTCAATTGGGTACTGCAGCCAAGAAGTTGGGAGATGAGTCTCAAATTCCTCTCCCTGACTAACTAAAATTAGGGGTTTATATAGAAGAGAAGAAATGTAGCCTTGTGTAGTAAAACAGGAAGTAGGGAGGAGTAAGGAAGAAAAGTTGGACAATAGGAAGCAGGTGATCGGTTTGGCAATTACGAGCATGATGGGGAGGAGTCTGGCATCTCATTGTCCAGATAGCGTGATCTGGTGAGTTTCAGCTCCTTGATACTATCTGGGAGGCCTGATAGTTGGTTGCTGAGAAATGAATTCAGATAAAAGTAATGTATCCTAAAGTTTCAAGACGGGAAGGTCAATTTCTATGTTTATTCAGAGAAACCATGAACGTCAGTTCTATGGGACAATTAGGTCAGTTTCAGTTTCACCCTGTAGAGTTCCTCAACCTTGGCATTTTGACATGTGGGATGGGTAATTCTTTGTTTTGTGGGAAGTGCCATGTGCGCTGTAAAATGTTTAGCAAATGCCTAAGGTCTACCTACTAGATAGCAGCAGCAACTGTCCCCCTCACTGTGACAGCCAAAAATATCTCCAGACACTGCCAGTGTCCCCTAGGAGGTAAAACATCCCCGTATAAGAACCACTGCAAAGCTCTTCATGAAATTCATACATGTTTTGTTCACTCATCTGCCTCAGGTCTTTGTTCAATTATCCTTGAGTTGGTAGGGCCACATTTGGCCATCCTATTAAAATTACAGCCCAAACCACACCTCTACTCTACCTCCATCTGGCTGCTCCTTCTCACTGATCACTTTTATTTAGATCCCTCACATTATCACCACCTGAGGTATTTTGCCTCTTTTATTTGATTAGTATCTGTCTCTTCTCCTGTATTAAGCTCCATCTCCATCTTTTTTGTAATTTGTCCACCTCATACCTTCTTAGTAGTGTCTTGGCCTTGGTATCACTTCCCTACCTTCCTTTTTCACCTGTCTACCAATACATCTATAGCCATTGCTGAATTATGAAATCATGATAGCATCATCCTGCTCACAATTTCCCATTGCATCTGTCAATAATGGAAAATGTTCTGAAACTGCTCACAAGACCGGCCCAGCTGGGGCATGTGCTCAGCCATTTAGCCTCTGCTTCTGTCTCTCCCTCCTCTAACACATACTATGATCCAGGAAACATTCAGATCAGCTTCCAGTGACCTCTGGCTTGTATATCTCTTTTCTGTCTGTCCTAAATGGTCTCATCACATCTTCCCTCAAATCCTTTGAGGCTCACTTCAGATGTTAACTTTTTGATAAATCCTTTCCTGATTCTCACATAGAGCTTGATTCTCCTTTTCTGTGCTTCTATACATTGTTTCTACCTCCATAAATATACATATGTAATTCCATGAAGAAAATGGACTGCATCATAGGTTCTGTACAAGTTTGTTTTCTCAATGGCCTGAAAGGTATTTTATGGCAGGAACAATATATATGTACATCCTGGGCTACCAATACAGCACTGAGCATGGAACAGAACTCATTAGTGCCTGCTGAATAGCTCAATGAACCTTACTTTGTATATTATCTTGTTTCATGCGTGCCCATGAAAGTTTGTATTACCCTAAAGCTACTACTCACAAACTGTGTGCTGAAGCGCCTCAAGGGATCACAGATAACATGCAGGGGACCATGGAATATTTTGTATATTTAAGGGAAATACAACCACATTCAACATCCATTGGCCATCCCATGAACCAGTTCCAGGTAATCCACACTCTCAATGTTAGATCATGTGACGCTTCATTTGATGACATGAGATCTTGGCAAAATTGGATTTTTCACTATTACTGTGATGAGAAGCAAATCCTACATGAAAATCAGTGTGACTATGAATTGAAGGCGTTGTATTCAATCTGATATAAGATTTGTCCAATTATACAGTTCCCAACATATATATATATATATACATACATATGCTCTTACTAATTATTTAAAAGTGAAATAAATATTTTTCATTCCATATATCTATATTATTTTTAAAATGACTACCACATTTTAGGATATAAGCATTTATTAAGATGTTTAAATATAACTGCTTAATAAGTATTGTATTAGTCAGTTCTCATGCTGCAAATAAAGAAATATCCAGAACTGAGTAATTTATGAAGGAAAGAGGCTTAATGGACTCAGAGTTCTAGATGGCTGGGGAGGCCTTGCAATCATGGCAGAAGATGAAGGAAGGGCAAAGGGATGTCTTTGATAGCAGCAGGCAAGAGGACATGTATAGGGAATCTGATGGTTCCCTACACGTGCTCTCTTGTCTGCCCTTTATAAAACCATCAGATCTCATGAGACTTATTCACTATCATGAGGACAGCATGGGAAAGATGACCTCCATGATTAAATTACCTTCCATTGGGTCCCTCCCATGACACATGAGAATCATGCGGAAATTACAGGGGCTACAATTCAAGATGAGATTTTGGTGGTGACGGAGCCAAACCGTGTCATTCCACACTGGCCCCTCCCAAATCTCATCCCCACATCTCAAAACCAATCATGACTTCTTAACAGTCCCACAAAGTCTTAACTCATTTCAGCATTAACTTCAAAGTTAATAGTCCAAAGTCTCATTTGAGACAAGGCAAGTCCCTTCTGCCTATGAGCCTGTCAAATCAAAAGCAAGTTAGTTACTCCCTAGATATAATGGGGGTACAGGCATTGGATACATATAGCCATTCCAAATGAGAGAAATTGGCCAAAATGAATGGGGTCACAGGTCCCATGAAAGTCCAAAATCCAATGGGCCTGTTGAATCTTAAGGCTCCAAAATGATCTCCTTTGACTCCATGTCTCACATCCAAGTCATGCTGATGCAAGAGGTGGGATCCTATGGCCTTGAGCAGCTCCACCCTGTGGCTTTGCAGGTACAGCCCTCCTCCTGGGTGCTTTCATAGGCTGACATTGTCTGTGGCCTTTCCAGGTACATGGTATAAGCTGTCAGTGGATCTATCACTCTGGGGTCTGGAGGATCTATCATTCTCATAGCTCCACTAAGCAGTGCCCCAGTAGGAACTACATGTGGGGGCTCCAACCCCACATCTCCCTTCTGCACTGCCCTAGCAGAGGTTTTCCATGAGGGCTGGACTCATGCAGCATACCTCTGCCTGGACATCCAGGTGTTTCCATACCACCTCTGAAATCCAGGCAGAGGTTCCCAAAACTCATTTCTTGCCTTCTGTGCATCCACAGGATCTACATCACATGGAAGCGGCTAAGGCTTCAGGCTTGCACCCTCTGAAGCCATGGCCCAAGCTGTACCTTGGCCCCTTTTAGCCATGGCTAGAGTGGCTGGGACACAGTGTACCAAGTCCCCAGCATGCAAACTGCACGGGAACCCTGGGCCCAGCCTAGGAAATCATATTTTCTTCCTAGGCCTCTAGGCCTATGATGGGAAGGGCTGCTGTGAAGTTCTCTTACATGGCCTGGAGACATTCTCCCCACCACTTTGGTGATTAACATTTGGCTCCTAGTTACTTATGCAGATTTCTGAGCCAGTTTAAATTTCTCTCCAGAAATGGGTTTTTCTTTTCTATCACATCATTAGGCCGAAAATTTTCCAGACTTTTATGCTGTCCTTCTTGAATGCTCTGCTGCTTAGAAATTTCTTCCCGCAGATACCCTGAATCATCTCCCTCAAGTTCAAAGTTCCACAGATCTGGGGCAGGGGCAATATGCCACCAGTCTCTCTGCATAGCAAGAGTGACCTTTACTTCAGTTCCCACCAAGTTTCTCATCTCCATCTCAGACCACCTCAGCCTGGACCTTATTGTCCATATCGTTAGCAGCATTTTCGTCAAAGCCATTCAGCAAGTCTCTAGGAAGTTCCAAACTTTCCCACATTTTCCTATCTTCTTCTGAGTTCTCCAAACTCTTCTAAGCACTGTCTGTTACCCAGTTCCAAAGTTGCTTCCACATTTTTGGGTATCTTTATAGCAGTGCCCCACTACCTGGTACTGGTTTACTGTATTAGTCAGTTCTCATGCTGCTAATAAAGACATACCCAAGACTGGGTAATTTATAATGGAAAGAGTTTTCATGGACTCACAGCTCGATGTGACTGGAGAGGTCTCACAATCATGGCAGAAGATAAAGGAAGAGCAAAGGCCATCTTACCTGGCAGCAGGCAAGAGGGGCATGTGTAGGAAATTTCTTTTGTAAACCATAAGATCTCATGAGACTTACTCAGTATCATGGGAATAGCATGAGAAAGACCCATCCCCATGATAATTGCCTCCCACCTAGTCCCTCTCACAACACATGGGAAATACAGGGGCTACAATTCAATGTGAGATTTGAATGGGGACACAGCCTAACTATATCCAGTATTAAGTATAAATACGTATTTAATAAACACATACTATTAGGTAGTTCTTTTGGCCTAGACATGCTAGGGAATAAACAAACAAACAAAAACAAAACAGCTGAGGCACTAAGGGTCAGAGAATTTAGGAACCTCTTCCCTAAAGAAAAAGTTACTGGTTACAGTCCTTATTGGTAAGCAATAGATGCTGATTCTGGCTGAATCCTGCAAAAGAAATACATTTATTCAAATAGTATTGTGGAGTTTTCAGACTGAAATAGCTTTAAGATGAAGCTTGGAGCCAAAGCTTCTGGTAACAATGCCCACAACTACACCCTCCAGACCTGTCAGGAGAGAGGTTGCAAACTTGCTTCTCTGTGCTGGAAACTCAGTACTGCTCTGGAAATATAGAACAGGGAGACAAAGAGAGGAGAGGGAAATACTGAAAGAGAAAGAAAGATTGAGCACACATTAAGAAAGAGAGATAAAGACATAACAAGAGAAAGAAAGAGATTAAAGCAGGAAGAGAAAAGCAGAGAAAGGCAGAGAGAGATTGGTAGAGACAGATTGGGAGAAAGAGGTAAACGCATGTTGAGAGAGAAAGAGAACAAGAATTATTGGGTAAATTGGTATGACTATTATAACAATAGAGTTTATTTTTTATTATACTTTAAGTTCTGGCATACACGTGCAGAACATGCAGGTTTGTTACATAGGTATACACATGCCATGGTGGTATGCTGCACACATCAACCCATCATCTACATTAGGTATTTCTCCTAATACTCCTTTCCCTGGTCCCCAATACCCGACAGGCCCCGGTGTGTAATGTTCCCCTCCCTGTGTCGATGTGTTTTCATTGTTCAACTTCCACTTGTGAGTGAGAACATGCAGTGTTTTGTTTTCTCTTCCTATGTTAGTTTGCTGAGAATGATGGTTTTAAGCTTCATCCATAGAGAAAATTTTTGCAATCTATCCATATGACAAGGGCTAATATCCAGAATCTATAAGGAACTTAAACAAATTTACAAGAAAAAAAAACATTAAAAAGTGGGCAAACAATATGAACAGACACCTCAAAAGAAGACATTTATGCAGCCAAGAAATATATGAAAAAAAGCTCATCCTCACTGGTCATTAGAGAAATGCAAATCAAAACCACAATGAAATACCATCTCACACCAGTTAAGATGGTAATTATTATAAAGCCAGGAAACAACAGATGCTGGAAAGGATGTGGAGAAATAGGAATCCTTTTCTACTTTTGGTGGGAGTGTAAATTAGCTCAACCATTGTGGAAGACAGTGTGGCGATTCCTCAGGGATCTAGAACCAGAAATACCATTTCACCCAGCAATCCCATTACTGGGTATATAGCCAAATAAAACATTCTACTGTAAAGACACATGCACACCTATGTTTATTGCAGCACTATTCACAATAGCAAAGATTTGGAACCAACTTAAATGCCCATCAATGATAAAATGGGTAAAGAAAATGTGGCACATATACACCATGGAATACTATGCAGCCATAAAAAGGATGAGTTCATGTCTTTTGCAGGGACATGGAGTTTATTTTTTAATAAAGTTAACACAAGATTATTAAACTATTACTATTTTGAAATATAAATAGCATATTGAAGTAAACTCTTCATATATTAAAATAAACATTTTTCAGTATTTTTATATATACTGCAAAAATAAATTTGACTATCTTTAAAAGAGAAATAGAATTGAACTTTCAGTATTATAAATAACATCAATAAAAAAGTGCACAATGAATGAGTCAAAGTATTTCTGTAGATGATAAAAATAATGAAATTCCTAAAAGATGAAAAGAAGAATTTTTAATAACAAAACTGAACTCCCAATCAGAATAATGATGGTGGCTAAAACTTCTGATAGTAGCTGCCACTTAAGAAAGATGGTTTCCACATCCAGGAGAAATTGGTTTTATACATGCAAGAACTCCTTCCAATCTGTGCTAAACAAAATAATAAACCAAATAAGAATCGACTTTTAGTGAGCTGGAAATGAACACGTATGTTAAGGGAAAGAATGGTTTTGTCCCACATCAGTTTAAGTCAGGTCCTCTGGGAGGAGTTCAGCTAGAGCTAATTGAAAGATATGGAGAGACATGGAAAGATAGTTGAGTTAGGAGTGCTAATAGGAAGTTTGTTGCCTGTTACAAGCTTACGGAAGTACTTTGACAACTGGAGAATGAGTGTTGTCAGTGATAAATCAGCCCTGATGGAAACTTGTCAGGAGCTATGGAGAGAGTGTGTGGTTTGTGCATTGATTGGAGTAGAGAGGAATGAGCCTGAAGCCTGCCTTAGTGTTGCTCATCCAAGAAAAACTGCTTTTGGCCTTTGAACAAACAAGTTAAGTCTTTTGTGCTTTGGTTTTCCAAGGCAAAGTATGTCAGACAATGCCTAAGCGGGCATCCTGGTGTGTTTGGCACTAGCAGGTGCCTATCACTCATAGTTTAACCGTTTCAGCACAATGGACTTGTGTGCCGCAATAGGGGTGTTCTCTACACATGGGTACACCCTGCATCTATCCTGTGCTAACCATATTTAGTGGTGCTCTTGGGAGACGATCATCTGTCTACTTGGCAGGTGGCTGTAGTTTACTGGCCTTGCCTGTTAATGAATGTTTCAGTAGATGCCTGGTCATCTGCAAAGCTTGGAGAGGTGAAGCATTTCCTGACATTAACCAACATTTAAATGTTCCTCCGTGTAGACATATTGTCATTGTTTATTCATCAATCACAAATCAGAATGTGGCTGTGCCAACCCAATCACTATGTTGGCCACTATTATAATCAATACCAATTACTCTGGCTGATTTAATCGTATAAAGTTGTCTTTGAGCTAGAAGGTATTCTAGTTTATGGAATGATTGTGCTAAACTGAGCTGGTTGCTCTTTTTAGTGGACTAGATTCATCTAAACTACTAGTTAGTTGTTTATCATTGAGCACTGTCTTACTGAGTTATGGTGGAAAAGGTACAAATTTAGCAATCTGGGAGCCGCATTTGAATTGAGTCACATACCTTCTTATCATGTGATCTTAAAATACCTCTTAATCATCCTGTGTCTCTGTTCTCTGTCTGGAAATCAAAACCAATTATTTCCTATGGTTTCCTTTCATTAGGCATCGAGAATTTTAAAACCTTAGAATACTTGGCAATTAAATTTTGCACTCAGTCCTTTTGACATGCTCAGCCCTGTTTATCTGATACAAATTTTTCTCTTCCTTTCATTCCGTCTTATTTTCAGACTTATTGCACAGTATTTTATGCTGTGTAACATGTTCGTGTGTTTTTGCTTTTATTAGTGCGCAAATTATAAATAGCAAATAAACTAGTATCTGAATTACTTTCCCAATCAAGTGTCTGCAGAAATGTATTTTTTTAAACCATGTGAAAATATTCCGAATTGAAAAGCACAGGTACACAGTGGTTAAATGTAGTATAGATATTACATTATTACAAATATCTGTGTTCATACTTATATACATACATGCTATGCAGGTGTGTGCATGTTTACATATTGAAAGGTAGGGGAGAGAGAGATAAGCTACCAGTGAAAGTATAAAAGAGACAATGTAAGAAACACTACTGTCCTTTACCTTTGTTCTGGCCTTGTGAACACCTCCTCCCTATCTAACTTATTCATCCCAGCAAGGAGAGGTGGCCGCGGGAAATCAGGCTGTTTTGGCCATGTCAGAGGGAGCTGGCTTCATGACCCAGAGCACATGGGAAGGGGCCCTTGGCTGGCTGACTATTAGGGCTTCTATTATCTCTGTGTTCCATAGTTCTTCACTTTCATTAGATAGCTTGATTAAATAAAACAGTCAGGCACCTCTGAACGGCAGCACTGTACCTACTTTAATTTTTCAAGAATTTTAACCCATTATATGTTAAAGTCTCTAAATTCAGTTAGAATTTGGGGTTTATTTGTGAGATCCATGCTAATTGACCTTTTATTATTGTTATTATTACTACTATTTTACTTTTTGACGATAGTGTCTTGCCTGTTGGCTGATTTTCGTTTTTTTCTGCTGCTTGGTGATTTTGTGCTCAGGTGATTTTGCAAGATGTGCCCCTTCATTTCTTCACAGAGGAATGCTTTAAAAAATGATTATCTGAAAGAGTCCTTCCATCTGGTTCCATAACTGTGGGGAAGACTCGCCCACACCACAGCACTCCCACAGACACACACACACACACACACACACACACACACACTTCAGCTCTTCTTCCACTCAGTTTACCCAAGTGCAACTAAGCTACCAGAGGTGCCTGGAGATAAAGGCTGATAAAGACTCGACCCTATCACAGCATTCATGCCATGAGACTTGGTACTGCTACATGGCTTCTAACCTGTGTTTGAACACAAAACTTAAAGAAAACGTAAAGTAAATGTTCTAACATCTGTTTCTCCTTTCTGCAATACATCTATTGCACATATTCTCCTTTCTAGGTTGAATATGGATTACTGTGGGGGATTTTATCTTCTAAAACACTATGCCCCTTTAGCCAGGGATTGGGAAAAACACCCTCTATCTAAAGAGCGTTCTCAAACAGAGAAACAACTTTGGAAAAGCTGTTAAGCAGGAAGGGCTTACAAGAGAAAACCATTCAGTCGTAGATAAAGTAATTAGGTCCCAATTGTATCATTAACAATACATTTCATGTTAGAAAGTTTATGTTATAATAGTTCATTTTTAAGTAAAATATAATAACCGGTCTCATTCTTCTTTCATTGTATTAATTTTTCTAAAAGCTGACATCTATGCACAGTTCTTTCGCTAGCCAGTCTGATCCCACAACTTAATAAAAACTTCTCACTGCAAAAATATTCAGAAACACATCCACATAATCCATTAATTTATGATCATCTTTTATTACTTAAAGGATATGTCATTAAAAGTCAAACTATTAGTGTAAGTTAACATAAAATAAAAATGATACAATTTTTGATATAACTAAAGAAATAGAAGGGAAAAAGGAAGCAGAAACCAGTGGCAACACAGGTGTGTTATAACCTTTTAGTGCTTTATGAGTCACCACAGATTAGTTGTATCTTTATTTTCCCTTACACTTATCCCAGAGTTCATTGATTGTCAATTTACACACTCCTTTAGACTGAAGTTTGATTTTCCTTTAGAACTGCCTTTATTTTGTTCCATTATACACTAGGAAATTGTTGAGACTACAATAATTATTTTATTTCTAAAGACCAATACTTGGCTTGGCACAGTCATTAATTCAGTAACTTCTTAGCATGTTCTTATTATGAGATTCAGACAAATCTTCATAGACTCTACATCTTTTTGAGATATTCTACTTTTGACCAACCCTGGCAGAGTCCTGAAAACACTGTTGGATTTATTACTGGATCAAGGAGCTGACAGAGCTGCCATTTTTTCCTCTCAGCATAATCCTCCTCTAAAATGCTATTATTTGGCTGAATCCCTCAGATGGAGTGCTTCCTGCAAGAGTCATGCACAAGTGATGTCCATCCTGAAATGAGAGTTTGCTCTTAACAAATATGAAGACTCCATGAGCTAAGCAAGAGAAAATAGAGACCAACATTCAGTACCAGATGCTCTAAAATAACCACTGCACACTCAAGTGAAGGGTTAAGTAGAAGCATAATAAATAAAATGAAGTGCAAGATGGAAGAAATTGAGATGAACAGAGTGTGTCCACACTTGGTGAAACAGGTGTTCAGGGCGTATGTTCAAAAATGCCTAGAATCTGGGCATCCCTCGGAGTTGTCCAGAACTGTGGGGGCTCTGACATCCTTCCCTAGTACAAGCTGACAAGTGAAACTGTCATATTTTCATGGATGGTAGCAGAAGACACAAGACTACTGAGTCAGAAACAAAAGACTTTATTAGCCAGACGCAGGGGCTCACGCCTCTCATCGCAATACTTTGGGAGGCCGAGGCCTGTGGATCACTTGAGATCCCAGGAGTTTGAGACCAGCCTGGGCAACATGATAAAACCCAGTCTCTACAAAAAAAAAAAATACAAAAGTTAGCTGGGTATGGTGGCATGTGCCTGTGATCTCAGCTACTTGAGAGGCTGTGGTGTAAGGATTGAGACCAGGAGACGGAGGTTGCAGTGAGTCCAGATCACACGACTGCACTCCAGCCTGGGTGACAGACAGACCCTGTCTCAAAAAGCAAAAACAAGACTTAATTATTCATAGCACAGCACACAGGTAAGCATTTGCCTATCTGCATCAATGTCCTTGGCCATCAGGTCCCACGGGGCAAAACCCACAGACAAGCACACGCAGCAGGTTCCCTTACAGGAGAATAATCCACATCTATCTTATGGACATTAAGCCAGTCTTCACTCTGCTCCGTAGAGACATTCTCACTGTTTTGCAAGGCTTTTAGCAAACCTCCTCTTTCCTCTGCAAGGAGGTACCAGCTCTCTCTTCCAAGGCTGTTTGCTACAGAAACATCTGGGAAGAGAGTTCAGAACAAAGCTGTGAGCGGCTATCACACAATGTACAGAAGCATGAGAGGCTCGCAAAGAGCCGTCTGTCATAGGGACATTCTTCATTCCCTGCTAATCTTTTATGTCACAGGCATCACATTCTCAAAATATTTACTGAATACTCATTCCTTCTAAACTTTTTTCTTTTCTAGCAGTATTTCCACTGGGGATTAGGGAAAGGTGACTCAGCAGAGGCACGGGACAGCACTGGAGAAAGAGAAGGTGGCTAATGTCACTTCAGAAAGGGGGAAGATATAGCAGAGAGAATGTATCAGAGGCACAGGCTGAGGGAAACTGAGCTCTATAAGCTTCCCATGGGACAAAGGAAGAAAGGAGTCAGCAGATAAGGAAAGTAGACGGTAAGACGCTGGTGTCCCGACCTCTCTGGAGCCCAGCGTAGTAAAGGAGATGGGGCAAAGGAGGTTGGAAGCAGATGCCATTTGCCTTACTTCCTGACTGAGGTTTGTAACTTAGGTTCTCTAGAAGCAGATGCTGAGATGGAATGTGAGATGCAAGATATTTATTAGAGATCAACAACTGTGGAAGAGTCAGGGAGAAGCAGAATTAGACAGAGATGTTGAACTTCAGAACAGGGCCAGTGAGGCATCAGCCAACCTCACAGGGAACAGAGATGTAGATGGCATGTTGGCATCTTCCTGGATTGAGCCAAACTAGCCAGGCAGTTATTCCCCTGCTGCACTTGGCCGATGGATGTCCATTGTCCCATGAGGCGGCCCTGGAGCTGAGCCGCACTGGGAAAGGGCTGACAGGTGGGAGGCAGGATTGTCTACTGACCACATTCCCAGCTGCTGTGGCAACAAGTCCTTTTTTGAAGGGAGAACACCCTGGAAGGGGCCCCTCTGCATTTGCCGCAGTCTACCCCTGTGTCCCTTGGGTCCTCTTTCCCCTGCAAGTTTGTTAAGCCATTACTCCAGGATCCTGGAGAGCCCTTTTTCTTTAGAGAAACTTAGAGGAAGAAGGTTGGAAGGAAAAACTGCAGGCATCTCCCCTACAACTGGCCTCCAGGCCACAGCTGGTATGAATCACCCTCCTTATCCCGTGTCTGTTCTAAACTCCCCTTACGTCAGCTTCCACCCCTGCCGGGTATCGTGGTTTGCCCAACGGCATCAGCTGCCTGCTCATCCTTGAAGGCGATGACCCCCTGGTCATTGTTCTCTTTTAGGGAAAGACTGCACTTTCCCACTGGCTGAAAACACTGCCCAGGAGCACACCAGTGGGGGCCTGGGTTCCTCCCTGCCCACGCTGTCCAATAGCAGCCGTACCCCTGCTAAGGAGCAGATGCAATTCCCTCGGCCAAGATGGGGAGTTCTCTTCTTACCTGTTGGTCTTTGGGCACAAGGAGTCCAAAGTGTCCCAGCAGCAGCCAGAGCTTATAGAACCCTTGCTGGGTCTCTTGATAAAAGGGAGCCTCCACTGGAGACTGGAACCTTAACTTTGCTGAGCCCGGGATTAGGGGGAGCGGCACCACAAAGCCTCTTAGTTGTTTGTTCAGAAGGGTGACAGCTGAGATCACAGCCCTCACAACCTTCGTTTCCCATGCCCAGGGATTCTTCCTGCGGGAGACGCAGCACCCTCCAAAGATGCTTGGTTGGATGTGCACAGTGCCTCAGAAGATGGTGCTGCATTCTCAGGTAGCATCTCCCCAAAGCTGGAGCTCTGACTGTTCCTTACACGGGCTGTTTCAACCCTCCATTTGGCTGGTGAATTCCAAATCGAGCCTTATGTGGCACGACCAGTGGATCCTATGGTTGCAACAGCGGACCTCTCTACAGGACACCCTCACTAAGGCAGACACGAGGGAGGCTTTTTGGAAAATTCTTACATTTTCTTACAGAAGATGAAAATGTAGACATTATTAGCGTTTCATGATATAACCTTCCAGTGCCACCTCCACACACACACACACACACACAAACACACACACACATTTTGTTTGAAATTATTCAGTGAGGAGAGATCCAAGATGGCCGATCACTAGCAGCTCAGGATTGCAGCTCCCAGTAAAAGCGCAGAGAGCCAGTGGACGCCACACTTACCGATACATTTTTGCTGCCCACGGACCAGGACATTCCCAGTGGAGGAGCCCCACGGGTCGCTAGCGTGACCCTTTCGGCTGACGCGGCTTTTTTGCCGGCGCCTCGGCTCGGTGGCTCTTGATGCGGAGTAAACGGGACTGAGTCTCCTTTTGGATGATGTTTGGCGCTCTGGGAAGTCAGAGCAGTCCATCCAGCTGACTGAAAAAGGGACTGAGAAGCCAGACCGGAGACCCCCGGGCAGAAAGGCACCACGAATTTCAACGCTGCTGT
>PVKP010045104.1:0-16322 GCA_004027715.1 Plecturocebus donacophilus | reverse complement strand
GGCTCACTGCAACCTCCGTCTCCTAGGTTCAAAGAATTCTTCTGCCTCAGCTTCCTGAGTAGCTGGGACTATAGGCATATGCCACCATACTGGCTAAATTTTGTAATTTTAGTAGAGATGGGTTTTCACCATGTTGGCCAGGTTGGTCTTGACTCCTGACCTCATGATCCACCTGCCTCTGCCTCCCAAAGGGATTACAGGTGTGAGCTACTGTGCCTGGCCGACTTTTTTTTTTTTATTTTTGAGACAGGGTCTTGCTCTGTCTCCCAGGATGGAGTGCAGCAGTCTTTGCCTACCAGGATCAAGCAATGCTCCCTCCTCAGCTTTTCAAGTAGCTGGGACCTTACAGGCATATGCCACCATGCCCAGCTAATTTTTAGTACAGATGTAGTCTCTCTATGTTACCCAGGCTGGTCTTAAACTCCTGGGCTCAAGCAATCCTCCTGCCTCAGCCTCCAAGAGTCTTGGGATTAGAGGTGGGAGCCACCACGCCCATAATTTAGATAAAGGAATATATGCTTACTGAAAAGTATAAAGGAGAAAGACGTACTTTTTTCTTTGAAATGAGCCTTGATTCTTTAATATTAAAGCTTACAATTTTTACATTAGAATTTGGTATTAATTTTCTAGTCATTCTAAAGGAAGATAAATACCAAAGCCATACATGCTAGCTGTTCTCATTGAGGACTACAGTCAGTAGAGAGGAGTATTGAAAAAGACAGTAGTTTCTACCAGAAACTTAATGGCCATAGGAAAGTGGGACATTCACTAGAAACAGTTAAGTAACAATACAAAGAGCCCCCGAGTCTAGCTGCTGGGGAGGCCAAAGGTGAACTGGCTCTAGAAAGATCTGCGTAGGCCAAGAGAATAGCACAAGCAAAGACAGAGTGGACCTGAGTCTGGCGGCTTTGAAGGACATGCCGACAGAAAAGGTGCCGGGTGGGTAGAGGGAAGAGAGGATAGTGGCTTCTGTAGTGGTTGTGTGATGTTGGGGAGGTTGGATGAGGAAATGAGATGATCAATTGTAATTTTATAGGCCTGCTGCATAGAAAATAGGGACTATTCCTTTCCTGCCCTGAGGATACCATAGGATCCAGGGACTGGAGTAGTGTGGTGAGTAACGACCACGTGCTGAAGGCAAGTAGCCTGGGTTCCAATCCTAGCTTTGCCACCTTCTAGCCATGGAAAGTGCCAGGAGGGGTAAGTGTATAGGTAATGTGAGCTGTGACAATGGCTGCTGTTGTGCTACTTGGGAAGGAACCTGGTGACACAGAGTGACATCTAATGAGGGAATTAATTAGGCCCCTTCACAGAGTAAGTGTGACACTATGCTTACACAAATGCTGATGATATTCTTTCTAGGGTGTTCCACAAGGACTCCTTTACTGGGGACAAAGTTTAGACTAAGTGCTATACAAAGTTTCTTTAAAAATGTTGGCTGGGCACAGTGGCTCATGCCTGTAATCCCAACACTTTGGGAGGCTAAGGTGGGAGGATTGCTTGAGTCCAGGAGCTCAAGACCAGCCGGGGCAACCCCCCACATCCTTAAAAAAACAAAAACAAAAAAATTAGCCAGGTATGGTGTAGTATATATGCCTATAGTCCTAGCTACTTGGGAGGCTAAGGCGGGAGGATCTCTTGAGCCCAGAAGTTTGAGGCTGCAGTGAGCTATGGCGGCACTACTAAACTTCAGCCTGGACAACAGAGCAAGACCCTGTCTCGAATGAATGAATGAAAGAAATTTTTATTGAATGACTACTATGCCTTAGGTTATCTGGCAAGTAGAGTACCAGACATAGTAAACAGGGTAGAGACCAGAGGGAGTAAATACTGTTTATCCATTCTGCACATTGTTACTGAGTTAATGTTAGGTTCCTATCGGGCCGTTGAAAAACCACTCCAAGTAGATAAGAAGTGTTTGTAAGTAAGTTAATTTTTTCTAAGTACCAAGATGATGGACGTCTTGATAAAGCGCAGTGGCATTCAGAGGGAAGTTTAGCTGGCCCTGCCCGTGAGGTCCTTGCTTTAGTGTCTTGCTGCTTTACTGTACCATGCTTTCTTAAAACCTTATTGGAAGTACTAATTGGATCCCAGCTGTGGCTCCTTCAGTCAATGGTTAAGTTAGTATTTGTGTAGTGACTTTGGTTTTTCCTTTTTGACACTGGGGCTACTTCCATTTACAATCAGATACTGCTTGAAACCTTTTTGTGGGCAAAGTAGGTCAAACCTAAAGTGCACAGGAACTGCTTGGGTTGAAAGGGAGTTTCTTTAGAAGCTCCTGTCCTGTTTCGTTTCACTTGGTTCTGCCCTTGGATTACTTTTGCCAGAGTTGTACAGCCTTCATGCTCAAAGCTTGGAGTCTCTCCAGAAGTATTCTAGAATAAGATTCTGCCAAGTGCTGGCACTAAAGCTTACTGAAGCTTTAGTTGGGACTTTGGAGCGCCCCTCTGTCCTTTGACTTTTCTAAATGGAAACTGGGCGAGGCTGGTAAGCTCTATCTTACTATTCTAAGGTGAACACCACTTGGCAGATGGGTTTAAGAGTGCTGATAACCTGGCTTTCCAGTTCAGCTCTGGTGCTTGGTAGTGGGGTGACTTTGGACAATAATAATAAAGCTATTTGTCAATTATTTGAGCTTTTTACTATGTTCCAGGCAGCACTGATGCCAAGCACTTTTCTTGAGTTGTATTTCCTCCTCTCGATAAACTCAAAAGATATGTCCAATTCTTGTCCCATTTTTGAGATGGTGAAATGCAATGGAGTCAGCCAACCCAGTTCTACCACACACCAGTAGCCTTGGCCAAATCGTGTACTTCATCTTTAAGCCTCAGACAAGACCTACCCCATCAAGTTGTTGCAAGGAACAGGTGAAGTAACCTGGTACCCACCTGTTGCCCAGTGCATGGTAGGGGCTAGCTTGCCTAAGGCTTCACTGAGAGTATTTTGTAAGTGGACTGAAGTTGAACTGCTTTGGGAAGATATTTGGCTTCTTACTTTGTAAGTTGGGGTAAAGATTGTTCCTAATTCTAGTTATTATCCTTTTTGTCTACAGATTAAACTCTTACTATCATTCAGTTAGGAGCTCCCATGTTTAGCCAACATTCCCAGAAAGGGGTCAGTTCCAGGGCTGTGGCATGGAGGGGAAATGATGCAAGCTTTATCATGATAAGGATGAGTAACCACATAAAATGGAAAAGAGTATTTGTTCTCCCCACAATCCCATCCCCTCTTACCAACCTAGTATTTATCTATGTTTTTCTTTTGAAATTTTTGAGGCAGGATCTGTCTCTGTCACCCAGGCTAGAGTACAGTGGTGCGATCATGGCTCACTGCAGCCTCAACCTCTTGGGGTCAAGCAGATCCTCCCACCTTGGCTTCCTGAGTAGCTAGGACTACAGGTGTATACTACCATGCCTGGTTAATTTTTTTTATATTTTGTAGAGACAGGGTCTTGCTATGTTGCCCAGGCTGGTCTTGAACGCCTGGTCTCTAGTGATCCTTAGCCTCCCAAAGTGCCGGAATTACAGACATAAGCTACCATGCCTGGCTGTAATAGTTATTTATTTTTATTGCCATTTATAACTTGGCTTACACTCCTACTAGCTATTTACTAAAAATCAGAGCAAACTTTGCCTTATTATTATGTATTGCATATATATTTTTGAAATGTTACTCTGTAATTGCAGCTTCACTGAAAAAATACAAGTTGTCGTGACTTCCAAAAGTTTGAAAATTCTTGGTTTAGGCTAGTCGTGTCCTATGTTTCCATCTGGCTCTGTCCTCAGGCTTTGTCAACATTGTCTCTCCGTGAAAGAACTTTGTTGCATGTTCTATTCAGTTTCATGAACCTGCCTGTGACTTTGAGACAGAGAATTTTGGGATTCTGCTTCATTAGACTTTGAACTCATGAACCAAGTTGAGAGAATTTGCTACTATAGGCAACTGTTGGATCTTAAAGGTATTTTGAACAGTTCCCAAGTACAACACCAGTGGTTGTCCAAAAGACACGGAGAAGTGATGTGAAATTATGATTATGTTTTCAAAAAGAATAAAGCCCTGTGGTATGGTTGACGTCACTGCTGTGGAGTGAGCCTTTTAGTAGTACAGTCAAGGACACTAACATTTCTTTTTTTTTTGAGACGGAATCTCACTCTGTCATCCAGGCTGGAGTGCAGTGGCATGCTCTCGGCTCATTACAACTTCTGCCTCCCAGGTTCAAGCGATTCTTCTGCCTCAGCCTCCCAAGTAGCTGGGATTACAGGTGCTTGCCACCACATCTGGCTGATTTTGTAATTTTAGTAAAGACGGGGTTTCACAATGTTGGTCAGGCTGGCTGATCTCAAACTCCTGACCTCAGGTGATCCACGTGCCTCAGCCTCCCAAAGTGCTGAGATTAGAGGCGTGAGCCACCACACCTGGCCTTTTTTTGTTTGTTTTTGGGACAGAGTCTCACTCTATTGCCCAGGCTGGCATGCAGTGGCCCGATCTTGGCTCACTACAACTTCTGCCTCCCGGGTTCAAGTGATTCTCCTGCCTCAGCCTCCCAAATAGCTGGGATGACAGGGCATGCGACACCATACCTGGCTAATTTTGTATTTTTAGTAGAGATGGGGTTTCACCATGTTGCCCAGGCTGGTCTTGAACTCCTGACCTCAGGTGATCACTTGCCTTAGCCTCCCAAAGTGCTGGGATCACAGGCGTGAGCCACTGCGCCTGGCCTAACACTTCAAAAATGCTAAAAACAGGTTCTTCTATTCTTTTACCTGTGTCCAGCATGGTTTGTTGCTGACAATGTCAAGCAGCTATCAAGATGGCGCAGTGAAGGTGATGCGCCGTGGAGACTCTGTGCCCCTCACCACTCCCTGGTTCTTGCAGAGTCCTGTTGGGAGCTCGTTGGAACAATAGTTTCCCCCTAAAGTTTGAGGAGCTTGTCTTGGGTGTGGTGCTTCCCTGCACCATGTGTACAGTTTCCAGACTGCTATGATTTTATCTCTCAGCAATGTGCTAGGAGGTTTTAGTGAAAACTAAAAACCGCTGCGTCGCCTATCAAACTGAGTTTGAAAAAAGACCTCTGGGGAAAGGACAAGCTAAGTATTCTAAGTGGTCTGCGATCCAAAGCATTTCCTGGGTTTAGTGTTTATCAAAGCTGAGCTTTACTTCCAAACTAAGCTTGAGAAGGATCTGGGAGTGCTTCCCAGCTGACTGGGGGCGGGGAGAAGAGGAGGATGAGAGTCTTAAAGAACAGAGAAAATATCACTCTCTTATCTTTTACACAGTTATCTGCTGAAATCTGTCTACAGATATGGCTTGCAAACTAGGTGTTGCTTTGGAGGAGAAATAGGATAGGTTTGCTAAGTGTTAATTTAGGAAGAATTATATATAATATTTTAATTTTATTTTGGGAATGGAGCATTGGGTAAGATTAGCTTTTAAATGGATCAGCTTTACTCTTCAAGGTTAAAAAAATGCATAGAAAATGACATTTTTCCCTGTTAATTGTTATTAATCTCAACTCATAACTCCCCTTTCCCCGCCTTTTTTTTTTTTTGCCTTGACTCTTATCATCTCAGCAGAGTTCAAGGTCTAAATTGACACATTTGGGAAGAACAGGGTGTTGGGGAAATAGAACTGGTAAGTGGTTGGTTTTCCCCTCCCATGTGACTCAATGTTAGAGAACTCTGCTTGAGACAATGCTGATTTCAATATCTGGATGCCTGATTTTATCGTTACAGATATCCTGATGTACAGAGTAGCTTATTTGCTCTCTGAATAGAAATCTTGCAAAGAAAATCTGTCTTCTTTATTTCACTGTTTCTTTCCCTAAAAGTTTTTGTATACCACCCCTTTATCAAGAATTAAGATCTTGGTGATGCCAGAAAAAAAAAATCTCTTTGGGCTAAATAGTGCCAGCTTCACTTCCCTCAACGATGACACATTTATCTGTATTTTAAAGTTGTTTTTTTTCCCTTCCCACTACACTGCTCTGCATGTGGGTTCCCTAGCTGAGAATCTGCCATTGATGGTGAAAGACTTTAATCTAAATTTAGATTCTCTTCAGAGGTTTCGTAGAATGCTTCCTTAAATTAAGCCACAGACTGCAAAAGCTGCTGCTTGGTGGGGCTTCCAGGTTTGTTATTTTTTTTTCAGCTCTAGAAATAAAGAAGACGGGGCAGGAAGGACTGGCTCTCACTCTCAGCTTCTTTGGGAGATTCTGCCATTGTAGACAGAACCGGTAGCAGCTTCTGTCATGAATTTAAAACTCAGGAGAGGATTTGGTGGCAGTCTGATGGAAGTGGAAAACAGTCACGACTCTGAGGGAGTATGGGTGAAACAAGTGGCTTTGTTTGGGTTGTGATGTACATTGTAGGTAGTAATAGACAATGATAGGACATCTTTTTGTCTGACGCCTGTAAGTGTACCTGGAGACTTTTAAGCCATACTTGTTAGTTCATTCTTGCATTGCTGTAAAGAAATACCTGAGGCTGAGTAATTAACAGAAGAGGTTTTATTGGCTTACGGTTCTGCAGGCTGTACATGAAGCGTGATGCTGTCATCTGCTCAGCGTCTGGGGAGACCTCAGGAAGCTTCCAATTACAGCGGAAGGCAAAGAGAGGCAGGCATCACATGGTGAGGGAGGGGGTGAGATGGCAGGCTCCTTAAACAACCAGATCTCATGTGAACTATCAGAGCAAGAACTCACTTATTACCATACGGACGGCACCAAGCCATTCATGAGGGATCCGCCCCCATGACCCAGTATCTCCCGGTAGGCCCCACCTCCAACACTGGAGGTCTCATTTCAACATGAGATTTGGAGAGGACACATATCCAAACCATATCACCATGAGTTAAATCATTTTAGGGACAGTTGGAAGATCTCCAGAGTCAAGAAAAAAGAGTTGAAAATGGGGTGTTGGACTATAATAATGAGTTTTTTATACAATCTCTCTTTTTTTTTGAATTATAGAAATGGTGTTTAAAGGCTCTTTTCAATGTAGAGAACTCCCTTACCTGTCAGTGCCTAAAGGTTCCCTGACTGGAGAGATCTGAATTGGGAGGAGGAAGGCGCCCAGGGTTTCCTGTCCCTGGACAGCCATGAGTCCTGAGGATTGCTTGCTGGGCAGGCTTATCATTGGGCAGTCTGTTGTCACATATACAGCCTTCCAGTTTCTGTTACGATGCATTGCACTGTTTACATAATCTTGTATTTGGGAAATGCCTAATTATATTTTTGAAAATTATTCCAATATCTGTCACTGTTAGATAAACACATCTAGAATCTCATTCCCAGTGTTTTTTCTCCCCCCTCTCCGCCCCCCAGCATGGGTCAACAACCTTCCCGTGAGCATATTTTCATTATATAATGGCCCCTTTATTTACATATTTGCTCTTTTTAAAAGGTTAACTTCTTTGGGGGAAGGGAAGGTAATACATTCACAGTGTAACATTTAAACTGTACAAGATGGCTTATTTGGAAAGGAAATCTCTTCATGCCTGGCCTTTGCCTTTAAGTTCTCTTTCCCAGAGGCAATTCACTGGTAACAATTCCTTGTGTATTTTGGCAAAGATATACTAGATAAAAATGCTTGTACATATATTCCTTCTCTATCTCCCCATCCCCCTTTAAGAAGCAGCATACTGGGCCGGGCATGGTGGCTCATGCCTGTAATCCCAGCACTATGGGAGGCTGAGGCAGGCGGATCACGAGGTCAGGAGTTCAAGACCAGCCTGGCCAGTATTGTGAAAGTCTGTCTCTACTAAAAATAGAAAAATTAGCCAGACGTGGTGGTGCTTGCCTGTAGTCCTAGCTACTTGGGAGACTGAGGCAGAAAATCACTTGAACCCGGGAGGCAGAAGTTGCAACGAATCAAGATCTTGCCATTACATTCCAGCATGGATGACACAATTTAGACTCCATCTCAAAAAAAAAGAGAAGAAGCATACTATACACAGTTCTTTGCTTTGCTTTTTTCCTCAGTGTATCTTAGAGATGAGGAATTCAAGACCAGCTTGGGCAACATAGCAAGACTCCATCTCTACCAAGATAAAAACAATTAGCTGGGCATGTTAGCTACTTGGGAGGCTGAGATGGGGCGATCGCTTGAGCCCAGGAGGTTGAGGCTGCAGTGAACTGTCATTGTGTCACACACTGTGGCCTGGGTGACAGTGCAAGACCTTGTCTAAAAATAACAATATAAAAATAAATAACAACAATCTTAGAGATCCTCCCATATCAGTATAATATAGAGTTGTCTTTTAAAAAAATTGAGGTAAAATTCATGCAACATAAAATGTACTATGTATAATTAAGTGGCTCTTAGTACATTCCCGGTGTTGTACAACCATCACCACTATCTAACTCCAGAATATTTTCATCACCCTGAAAAGAAACCCAGCCCCCATTAAGCAGTCACCTTCCATTCCCCTAACCCTAGCCTTTGCAACTAATAATCTGCTCTGTCCCTATGAATTTGCCTGTTCTAGATGTTTCATGAAAATAAAATTATATGTATGTGGCCTTTTGTGTCTGGTTTCTTTCACGTGGCCTAATGTTTTCAAGGTTCAATCATGTTGTAACTTGTATTAATACTTCACTCCTTTTTCTTGCTAAGTAATATTTTATTGTATGGATAGACCACATTCTTTTAATTGATTGACATTTGGATTGTTTCTACTTTTTGGCTATTGGGAATAGTGCTGCTGTGTGCATTTGTGGGCAAGTTTCTGTGTGAACATATGTTTTCATTCTTGGATATGTACCCAGGAATGGAAATGCTGGGTCATATGGAATTCTGTATTTAAATTTTGAGGGACTACCAACCTGTTTTCCACAGTCGCTGCATCATTTTACCATTGCCATTACTGGTGTTCAAGCGTTTCAGTTTCTCTACATCCTAGTTATTTTCCATCTTTGTTTTGTTTTTTGCTGTTTTGTTATTATTATAGCCATCTTAAACGGTAGGAAGTCGTATCTTATTGTGGCTTTGATTTGCATTTCCCTAATGACTAATGAGGATGAGGTTATTTTTATGTACTTATTGGCCACTTGTATATTTCCTTAGAGAAATGTCCATTGTTTATCCATTATTTGTATATTTTCCTTAGGAAAATGTCCAATAATTTTTGTATTTTTAGCAGAGACGGGGTTTCAACATGTTGGCCAGGCTGGTCTTGAACTCCTAACCTCAGGTGATCCTCTCACTTCGGTCTCCCAAAGTGCTGGGAGTACAGGTGTGAGCCTATAATCCCGCTGAGGTGGGAGAATCACTACCTCGCCTGGCCTATATATTCTTGATACTAGACTCTTAATAGATACATGATTTCCAAATATTTTGCCCCATTTTACTTTACTTAAGAAAGTAAAATGGGCTTTTACTTTCTTAATAGTGTTCTATGCTGCACAAAAGTTTTACACGATAGAATCCTTTATTTTTAAATTTTGTTGTGGCTGGGCATGGTGGCTCATGCCTGTAATACTAGCACTTTGGGTATGACAGGTCGGTGGATCATCTGAGGTCAGGAGTTCGAGACCAGTCTGGCCAACAGGGTGAAACCCTGTCTCTACCAAAAATACAAAAAATTTAGCCAGGCATGGTGGCGGGTGCCCATAATCTCAGCTACTCTGGAGGCTGAGACTGGAGAATCACCTGAACCCAAGAGGCAGAGGTTGCAATGAGCTGAGACTACTAGCCTGGGTGACAGTGAGACTCTGTCTCAAAAAAAAAAAAAATTGTTATTTGTGCTTTTAGTATCATATTGAAGAAACCATTACCTAATCCAAAGTCATGACTAGTTTACTTCTATGTTTTATTCTAAGAGTTTTACTATTTTAGCTCTTACATTTAGATCTTTGTTCTATTCCGAATTAATCTTTATATATAGTGTGACATATGGGGTCCAGATTTATCCTTTTGCTAGTGGATATCCAGTTGTTCCTGCACTATTTGTTGAAAAGATTATTTGTTGAAAAAGACTTTTCCCCCATTGAATGGTATTGGCACCCTCTTGAAAAGTTGACCATTAATATATGGCTTTATTTCTGGACTCTCAATTGTATCCTGTATTCTGACTCTCAGTTGATCTATAATGTCTCTCCTTATGCCAGTGCCACACTGTTTTGATTACTATTGCTTTGTAGTAATTTTGAAATAGGAAGTATGAGTCCCCCAACTTTGTTCTTTTTCCAGATTGTTTTTGCTCTTTGGGCTCCCTTGTAATTTCATATAAATTTTAGGATAAACATGTCCATTTCTATTAAAAAGGCACTCGGGGCTTTGATAGAAATTGCTTTGAATCTGTAGATCAATTTTGGGAATATTGTTATCTAATATTATGTCTTCATATTATTAAGTCTGTGAACACAGGATGTCTTTCTATTTAAGTCTTTAGTTTCTTTCAATAATGTAATTTCAGTGTATAAGTCTTGTATTTCTTTGACTAGGTTTATTTCGAAGTATTTTACTCTTTTTGATGTTAATGTAAATGGAATTCTCTTCTGAATTTCATTTTTGGATTGTCATTGCTGGTATATTGAAATATAGTTGATTTTAGTATGTTGCATTTTGTATTCTGCAGTTCTGCAGAGCTTATTCATTAGCACTAACAGCTTTTGTGTGGATTCTTTAGGGTTTTCTACATATAAGATGACGTTATTTTTGAATAGAGATAGTTTTACTTCTTCCATTCCAATCCAGATACCTTATTTGGCAAATGCAGTCTAGTCTTGTTCCTGTTATTAGTGGGGAAGCCATTTGGTCTTTCACAAGTAAATATGATATTAGCTGTGGGTTTTTCATAGATGCCCCTTATCTAGTTGAGGGAGTTTCTATTCCGAGGATGTTGAGTATTTTTATCATGAATGTTGGAACTTGTCAAAAAAATTTTTCTGCATCAATTCAGATGATATTGTGGGAAAGTTTCCCCCTTTATTCTATTAACATGGCATATTACATTGATTGATTTTTGTTTGTTGAACCCTTGCATTCCTGGGATAAATCCCTTGATCATGATGTATAATCCTTTTAATATGCTACTATATTAAATTTGTGCATATTTCATTGAGGATTATTTGCATCTGGACTCATAAAGGGTATTGGTCTGTAATGTCTTTGTCTGACTTTGGTATCTGGGATACTGGCCTCACAGAATGAGTTAGGAAATGGTTCCCCTTTATTTTTGGAAGAATTTTTAAAGGGTTTTTGTTATTTAAAAAAAAAAGTTTGGTAAAGCTCACCAGTGAAGCCATCTGGTCTTCAAGTTTTTCTTTTTGGAAGTTTTTTTTTGGTTACTGAATTAATCTGTTTGTTATAGGTCTATTCATTTTGCTGTTTCTTCTTGAGTCAGTTTTTAAAAATTTTGTAATTTTTGTGTTGAGTCAGTTTTTGCAGTATGCATATTTCTAAGAATTTGTTCATTTCATCTAGGTTACCTAATTTGTTGGCATACAATTATTCATAGTCTTTTTTTTTAAAGTTCAGTAGTAATGTCCCTAGTGTCTGTCTGTCTGTCTGTCTCTCTCTCTCTCTTTCTGCAGCTTCAACCACCCAGGTTCAAGTGATCCCCTCCACCTCAGCCTTCCAAGTGGCTGGGATTACAGGTGTGTGCCACCATGCCTGGCTAATTTTTGCCTTTTTTGTTAGAGATGGCGTTTCACCATGTTGTCAGGCTGGTCGCAAAACTCCTGAATTTAAGTGATCCACCCACCTCAGCCTCCCACAGTGCTAGGATTACAGACATGAGCCACTGCGCTGGCCCATGTCCCCACTTTCATTTTTTATTTCTAGTGATTTAAATCTTCTCTCTTTTTATTTTGGTCAGTCTATCTGAATATTTGTCAATTTTATTGATCTTTTCAAAGAATGAACTTTTGGTTTTCTTAATTCTCTGTATTGCTGTTTTAGTCTCTATTTCTCTTATCTGTGCTCTAATCTTTAATATTTCCTTTCTTCTGCTTGCTTTGGGTTTAATTTGCTGTTCTTTTTCTGATTCCTTGAGATGGAAGTTTAGGTTATTGATTTCAGGTCTTCCTATTTCTATATAGGCATTTGTAGCTATACAGTTTGTTCTCTTTACTGCTTTTGTTATATGTCATACATTTTGAAATGTTGTATTTTCATTCTCATTCGTCTCAAAGTATTTTCTGATTTCTCTTGTCATTTTTTCTTAATCCATTGGTTAACAGTTTAGTGTATAATTTCACATTTTTGTGAATTCCAAATTTCCTTCTGTTACTGATTTCTAATTTCATTCCAGTATGGATACAGAAAATACTTTTTATGACTTCATTCTTTTAAAATTTATTAAGACTATTTTTGTGGCCTAATATATATCCTAAAGAATGTTCCACATGTACTTGAGAAGAACACGCTTTCTGCTATTGTTGGGTAAACTATCCTGTATATGTCTGTTAGGTATACATGCTTTATAGTATTTTTTAAGTCTTCTGTTTCCTTGTTGATCTTCTGTCTAGTTGTTCTGTTGTCATTGAAAATGGAGTATCAGTTGCTCCAACAATTACCATAGAGCTATTTCTTGCTCAATTTTGTTAGTTTTTTCTTTCATATATTTGGGGCTCTATTGCTAGGTTCATATATGCTTATAATTGTTATATCATCTTGATGGTTTGATCCTTTTATCATTATATAAGGTGTTTCTCTGTCCCTTTTAACAATTTTTGTCTTAAAGTCTGTTTTATCTGTTATTAATATAGCCACTGCAGTTGGTTACTGTTTGCATTGGTTATCCCTTTCTATCCTTCTACTTTCAACCTATTTGTGTTATTGGATCTAAAAAGAATCTCTTGTAAACGGTGTATCATGTTTTGTGTCCATTCTAATTTTTGCCTTTTAGTTAACCTATTTACATTTATGTAATTGCTGATAAGGAAGAGTTCTACTATTTTTCTATTTGTTTTCTGTCTGTCTTACATCTTTTTTGGTTACTGTGTTCCTCCAGTATGTCTTGTTTATGTTAAGTAAATCTTTTCTAGTATATTATTTTAATTCCCTTTTAATTTCTTTTAGTATACATTTAAATAGTATTTTCTTAGGGTGTCCTGTGGTTTACAATTCACATCTTAATTTATAACAATCTAGTTTAACCTAATACCAACTTACCTTCAATGGTAAATAAAAACTTTGCTCTTATATAGTTCTGTCCACCACTTTATCTTGTTATTCTCACAAATTATATCTTTATTCATTATGTGTGCATCGGTGTGTGTTTGTAATAATTTTTATGCAGTCATCTGTTAAATCATATTTAAAAAAGAAGAATTACAAACCAAAAATAATATTAATACTAATTTTTAAAATTTACTTATATATTTTTCTTTATTGATGTTATTTCTTTATATGGGTCAGGTTACTGTCTAATGTACTTTTATTTCAGCTTGAAAAGACTCCCCTCAGCATTTCTTGCAGAGCAGGTTTATGATCTGCAAACTTTCTTGGTTTTTAACCTTGTAATGTCTTCTTTTCTCCTTTGAATTTGAAGGATAGTTTTGGCACGTATAGAATTTTTGGTTGATTGTTTTTTTCCAGTAATTTGAATGTATAATTCCATTGCCTTTGACCTTATGGTTTCTGATGTGAAGTCAGATGTGACTTATTGAGGATCCCTTCTACATGATTAGTTGTTTCTCTCGCTGTTTTCAGATTCTCTCTGTCTTTGTCATGTAACAATTTGATTACAATGTGTTCCTGTGTGGATCCCTTTGGGTTTATCTTACTTAAAAGTTTGTTTAGCTTCTTGAATGTGTAGATTCATGTTTTTCATCAAGTTTGGGACACTCGCAGTCATTATTTTTAAATATAATTTTCCCTCTCCTTTCTCTTCTCTCATTCTGGGATCCCCACTATGCTTATGTTATGCTAGATGGTATTCCACAGATTTCTTAGACTCTTTATTTTTTTAAAAATTCTTTTTTTTTCTTTCTGTTCATCAAGCCAGAAAACCTGAAGTTACCTATCTCAATTCTCATGACCTAATTTTCTACTTGTTCAAATCTGCTGTTAAGCCTCTCTAGTGAATTTTTAATTTATGTTATTGTACTTCTCAAATCCAGAATTTTTATTTGATTGCTTTTTTATAATTTTTTTGCTTTGTTGATATTCTATATTTGTTGAGACATTGTTCTAATGGTTTCCATTGGTTTTTTAGGCATGGCTTTCGGTTTTGTTTTTAGCTCTTCAAGCATATTTAGGACCAATTGATTTAAAGTCTTCATCTAGTAAATCTAGTGTCTAGGCTTCCTCAGGGACAGTTTCTATTAATTTCTTTTTTCTGTGTACAGTCCATAGTTTTTTGTTTATGTCTTGTAATTTTTTTGTTTCAAACTGGATTTTTTGACTATTATAATGTGGTAAATCAATAAATGAGATTCTCCCCCTCCCTGTGGATCGTTGCTGCTTGTTATGGCTATTTTTGTTCATTTAGGGCTTTTCTGAACTAATTTTATGAAGTCCGTATCCTTTGTCATGTGTGGCCACTGAGGAGGCCTCTCTTCCGCTAGCTTAGTGGCCAGCTAATGAATCACTAGAGGTTTATTTACATGTTTGGAATGACAGCAACAACAGAAACCTCACAGTCTTTGCAGATGTGCTGTGTGTATGTTGTGAGGCAGGCCTTCAAGATGCAGCCAGGTAGTTTACAACTGTGCCTCAGTTTTTACTTCTTGCTTGCAAAGATCCTGTACGTTAGCCAGAGGTAGAAGCTTAGGGCCCTCTTAGGTCTTTTCTGAGCGTGCACCCAGTTGTGGCATGCATGTGTCCTTCTTGATTCACAAAAATATGTTGGACCTCTTCAGATGAAGCCCATATTCCCTAAAGAATCTCGTTCCTAAGCGGTTCCTCCCAAGCATTTGCATTAGTCCATTGTTTGTCCCTTGCCCCAGGTAATAGCAATGAGTACATAAATGTTTTCAACAAATGCATGCCCCTGCACCCCACGTCTCCTCCCCTGCAGACCTCCACACTCCCACACCCTTACTCCTGATACCGACCTTAGCCCTGGGAGAGTTCTGAGTTAGGCGAAAGGCAGGCATACCTTTGAGCCAGTTCTTGAGGGAGCCACTAGACAGGTCAAAGCAATCAACCACAGTTCTTTTAGAATAAGATATCTTCTGTCCCCTCCAGTACTAGGTACCTATACTGGGAATGTTAATTGTTGCCTTCAGGGCTGCTGCTAAACTGGAGAGTGGATGGGACCAGGGTAAATTAAAATTCCACGACGCTCTCTTAGCTGTTTATTTTTTATTAGGTGTTCTCTTGCTCGTAGTAAGCTTTTGATTATTTCTCAGTGTTCTGAAACAGTTGATTCTGACAGTTTTTGCAAGTTATTGTTTTTAATAGAGTGATAGATTTTTGGTGTTCTCTACTGTCTTAGTCCATTGTCTGGTGCTATAACAGAATACCACAGACTGGGCAATTTATAAAGAAAATAAATTTTTTTCTTATAGTTCTGGAGGCTGGGAAGTCCAAGAGCATAGCTCTGGCATCTGGCAAGGGCCTTCGTTCTGTGTCAGATATGGCTAAAGGGCAAGTGAGCACATGATACAGAGAGAAAGTGGGGGCCAAACTTATTCTTTTATCAGGAGTTCACGCTCGTGATAACTAACTCATTCCCATTATAATGGCATTAATCCATTAATGAGGGTAATCCATTAATGAGCCTTCATGACCTAATCACCTCTTAAAGGCCCTACCTCCCAATACTATTACATTGGCAATTAAATTTCAACGGAGGAGACATTCAAACCATGCTACCTACTCTGGCATTTTTACCTGTGGTCTTTTAAAATAACTGCATTATATTTTATCACATGGATATATATTGTCTTGGTGTGTTTTCTGTTGCTTATAACAGAATACCTGAAACTGGGTAATTCCTAAGAAATAAAATTTATTTCTTATGTTCTGGAGGCTGAGAAGTGCAAGGTTGAGGGGGCAAATCTGGTGAGAGCTTTCTTGCTGATGGGGACTGTACAGAGCCCTGAGGTGCACAGTGCATCAAATGGTGAGAGCGCTGAATGTGCTAACATGCCACACTCAACTCGCTTCCTCTTTTTATAAAGCCATCAGTCCCACTCCATGGTAACTCATTAATCTATTAACACTTTAACCTTTTAATGCAGTTAATTACATCTTAAAGGCCTCACCTCTTAAAGTCCCCACTTCTCAATACTGCCACATTGAGGATTAAGTTTCAACATGAGCTTTGGAGGGGATGTTCAAACCATAGCCTACATTAAATCCACTAGCCTTCTTTGATGGACACGTAGGGTGTTTCCAGTCTTATGCTTTTTTTTTTTTTTTTTTTTTTTT
>PVKP010045103.1:0-16322 GCA_004027715.1 Plecturocebus donacophilus | reverse complement strand
AGAAATAATTCCCTAAAAATTATATGAAACCAAGGCTGTAATATCTTCATGACAAACCATAAAAACTTTTGTATGTAAGGGAGCATGACTCATGAGATCCTGTGTCTGTTTTTTAAGTACAGTTATCCCTCAGTACCCATGGGGGATTGGTTCTAGGATACCCCACAGATAACAGTAACCATGGATACCAAAATCCATAAATGGTCAAGTCTCTGATATAGATGGCATAGTATTTACATACTACACATATCCTCCCATTTACTGTGAATCATCTCCATATGTTACTTATAATACCTAATACAATGTAAATGCTACGTAAATAGCTGTTATGCTGGAATGTATACAAAACAATGACAAGAAAAGTCTGTACATATTCAATAGAGACATACAGATTTTTCAAAATATTTTTGATTTGTGGTTGGTTGAATGCATGGATATGGAACCCATGGATCTGGAGGGCCAACTGTATTATGTTTTAATATTTTGTATCATGTTTACAAACAAATTACAAAATGGAGGAGTGAATTTGTTACAAAAGACCAGGCTATAAAATCTGATTGCTGTCTCCTTTAACCATGTACAGTCACACACTGAATAATGACTTCAGTAAATAAAGGACTGACAGTAGCCCATAAGATTATAACAGAGTTGTAAAGTTTCTACGTCCTAGTGAAGTCATAGTTGTTATAATTGTGGGTCAAGATGGCCAGGGGGAGACCTATGTTAATTCTAGATAAATAATTATAAGCTTGCTTGGCTCAGAGGACACTGAAGTTTATACACAGAATTAAACTATATTATTGGTGCAGTTAATTAGAAATCAAGCGGCAACAGGAGACCTAAGGTAAAGACCATCCGAGAGCTCAGTAACACCAGGGAACACCGGGGTGGCTGCAGAGCAGGCAGTACCTCTCCGGTCCCACGAATGCCTTCTCAACATGGAGACTGCAGGAAGGTCTCGGTAAAGAGGGCTTGTGCAAAGTTCTCTGAGGAGGGAGGCGGCCTCTGCTCACAAGATCAGGGAGAGTCTTTGCCGATGGGAGCTGGCAAGGAGGAGAAGAGCCTTGCAGGGCAGAGATCACAGAACGCCTCAGGCTCTGCCTAGGTTCTTGGACTATGGAGTGATTTTAATTGCTCTATGCCCTCAATGCTCAGGAGATAAAAGCCCCTTGATGCATTGGGTGTGGTCAGACCAGGTGGCTCCTCAGCTGCTATACTTCTGATGCAGCAGTATCCTGATAACAATCTGTGATAAACTCAGAGTACTAGTTAGCATGTCTTAGAAGGATCTCAAGTGCTCGCCCCTGGGCTATCTTACCTACTCCCTCACCCTCCTCTTCCAGGCCCATAAGATCAATGAGATTATGCACATAATAAAAGTGTTTCGGCCAGGCGGTGGCTCACGCCTATAATCCCAGCACTTTAGGAGGCCAAGGTGGGCAGATCATTTGAGGTCAGGAGTTCGAGATCAGCCTGGCAAACATGGTGAAACTCCATGTTTAAGAAAAAAAATAGGCTGGGCGTGGTAGGTCAGGCCTGTAATCCAGGCACTTTGGAGGCCAAGGCAGGTGAATCACCTGAGGTCGGGAGTTCAAGACCAGCCTGACCAACATGGTGAAATCCCGTCTTGTTTAAAATAAATAAATAAATAGGCCGGGTGCGGTGGCTCACGCCTGTAATCCTAGCACTTTAGGAGGCCTAGGTGGGTGGATCACCTGAGGTCAGGAGTTCAAGACCAGCCTGGCCATCATGGTGAAACCCCATCTTTAAAAACAAATAAATAAATACATACATACATAAAAAGTGTTTGGAGACCAGAGGGCCAACGTAGTTCCCATGTTTGCATTGGTCACTTGGACCCATGCTGTAAATTCTACTCTTGTGTCTGTGTCTTTATTTCCTTTTCTCAATCCCTTGTCACCACTGGGACTAAGGGCACCCACGTACGGGGTTGGGGCTGGTACCCAACAATAATGTCATAGCACAATGCATTGCTCATGTATTTGTGGTAATGTAAACAAACCTATGGCACTGCCAGTCCTGTGAAAGCATAGCACATACAATGATGTCTGGTATGTCATACTTGATAATGATAATAAATGACTGTTACTAGTTTGTGTATTGACTATACTATAGTTTTTATCATTATTTTAGAGTGCATCCCTTGTACTTTATTTTTTCAAAAGCCAACTGTAAAACAGCCTGAGGTAGGTCCTTGAGGAGGTATTCCAGAAGAAGGCATCATTATCATAGGAGATGGCAGCTCCATGCAGGCGATTGTCCCTGAAGACCTTCCGGTGGGACAAGATGTGGACGTGGAAGACAGTGACATTAATGATCCTGACCCTGTACAGACCTAGGCATATGTGTGTTTTTGTCTTATAAGTAAAATTCAAAATTTTAATAGAAAAAAGCTTATAGAATTAGGATAGAAAGAAAGAAAATATTTGTGTACAGCCATATAATATGTTTGTGCTTTAGACTATTATTACAAAACAGTCAAAACATTAAGAAAATAAAAATGTTTATAAAGTCTCTTCTGGCAGTTCTGCTGTAAGAAGAAAAAAAGTTTATAAAGTAAAAAATTACAGTATGTGAAAGTTAATATTTTTTCTTTTTCTTTTTCTTTTCTTCTTTTTTTTTTTGAGATAGACTATTGCTCTTGTTGCCTAGGCTGGAGTGTGATGGTGCCATCTCGGCTCACTGTAACCTCTGCCTCCCAGGTTCAAGCGATTCTCCGAGTAGCTGAGATTGCAGGCACGTGCCACCACACGCAGCTGATTTTTGCATTATTGGTAGAGATGGGGTTTCACCATGTTGATCAGGTTGGTCTTGAACTCCTCACCTCAGGTGATCCATCTGCCTCAGCCTCCCACAGTGCTGAGATTACAGAGGTGAGCCACCATTCCCAGCCTATTTCTTTATTTTAAAAGTTAATTTATTACTGAAAAAAGAAAAAAATGATAAATTTAGTGTAGCCTAAGTGTACCGCATTTATAAGATGTACAATAGTGTTCAGTAATGTCCTAGGCCTTCACATTCACTCACCACTCACTCAGTGACTCACTCAGAGCAGCTTCCAGTCCTGCAAGCTCCATTCATGGTAAGTGCCCTTTACAGGTGGACCACTGTTTATCTTTTATACTGCATTTTTACTGTACCTTTTCAAATTTTTTATTTACTTCATTGTTTTTTATCTTTTTGAGACAGTGTCTCATTCTGTCACCCAGGCTGGAGTACAGTGGCATAAACATGGCTCACTGTAGGCTTGACCCCCCCAGGCTCAAGCAATGCTCTCACTTCAGCCTCCTGAGTAGCTGGGACTATAGGCATGTACCACCATGCTTGGTTAATTTTTAAAATTTTTTTTGTAGAGACGGGGTTTCACCGCATTGCCCAGCCTGATACTGAAGCCCTGAGCTTCACAATGTTAAAACGTTTAAAAATGATTATGACCACCCATTACACTCCTAGGTGTATCTCCTCACCTAAAAAAATGCATGGCTATATGGAAACAACTTAAATGTCACTAGTACATGGATAAACTGTGGCCTAGTCATATAATGGAGTATTATACAATACTAAAAATTAAACTATAGCTGTAGACAGAAACAATGGTGAATCTTGTAAATATAACATTGAATTTTAAAATACAAAGATGGGTGAATTTAACAAACAGAGCCTTGAATTTTAAAAAGCAAGACACAAAAGACAACAGTGTAAATACAATTATACAAACTAGAAAATACAGTTAAAGTGCATGGTTTAGGGGTACATGTATGGTTGGCAGTAATGCAGGTAGTAAATTTATCAAGAGAAGAAAGGGATTTGCTGCCACAAAATCAGAATAGGCCTGACTTTAGGAAGTAGAGAGGAAGGAAATAGGCAAGAGATTCCAACAATGTGTCATCTTTTGTCACTAGCAGTGGTTATACTAGCAATCACTTTTTAACTATTAAACTTTACATAGAAGCTTCATGTGACTTATTTCTTTCCTTCCTTCCTTCCTTCCCTCCCTCCTGTCTCTCTCTTTCTGTCTCTCTTTCTCTCTCTCTCCTTCTTTCCTTTCTTTCTTTTGCGACAGTCTCACTCTGTAATCTAGCTTGGAGTGTGGTGGTGCAATCCTATTTCACTGTAGCCTTGAACTCCTGGACTCAAGCAATCCTCCCACTGCAGCTTCACGAGTAGCTGGGGCCACAGGCACATGCCACCACACCCAGCTAATTCCTTTCACTTTTCTTTTTGTAGAAACGAGATCTCACTATGTTCCTCAGGCTGGTCTTGAACTCCTGGCCTCCAGCGATCCCCTGCCTCAGCCTTCCAAAGTGGTGGGATTACAGACATGAGCCACTGTGTCTGGACTTCATGTGCTTTTCCATGTGTATGTTGGACTTCATAATTAAAACAGTAAACAAAATAAAAGACCAGAGAGAAATGCATCCAAATGTCAATAGTGGCCATAGTTGTTAAGTTTGGGTGGAAGGAATTTGGGTGATTTCTTTTCCCTTTGCCGTTTCCATTTCTCACTTTTCCCCCCTTGCTCTTTCCGTTTTTCACATTCATTCATATAAAAGGATATTGCCTGTATAACTTCAGAACACTAAGGATAGTAGTCTCATTACTGTGAGACTGTATTATATTACTGTAATGTATACTGATTTTACTTTTGTAATATTTTGTAATCATTATAACAAATATGAAAGAAAGGAAAATTACATTATCAATGAAACATTTTAATAAAAATATGTAACTTCTGTGATAAACAAAGCAAGTCTCTTCCACCATAAGAAACAGGAACCATGGGGTTCCTGTTTGTTTTTTCCCCTTGATGTTAGGTCTGTTTCTAGAGCTAAATAATTGGAAGGACACAAATTTGTGTCATCACAAGTTTCCTAACACACCCAGGCTTTACTGTGGATTAACAGTATGAGTCACATGGTGCTTTGATTTACATTTTGCTAATTAGTTTTTACTCAGCTAGAATCATGGTAGTGTTTCTTCTTTAGGATCGAAGGGGTATTTATTGGAGAGAAAAGCTATTTAACAGCAGCAATTTTCAGGATAAAATATTTCCTAGTTTTTTTGTTTGTTTCATCCTAGTTTTTTTTTTTTAATCTGATAAAAACATGTACCAGAAAATATACACAAATTTTAAACAAGTTCGGATACCTTAAAAACTAGGCTACAACTTATTGAATATGTTTATCTCAAGACCTTGGTCTTATCTTGAATGTAGTGTTTCAACATCATAGTTAAAATGACATGAACTTCCATGTCTGATATGACAGCTGAGGTTATTTTGGGTCAAATATTTCTTTTATGTTGAAACTTCAGATGATGGCAAATAATTTCCCTTCCCACGTGAACGTCTCTGCCTTTCTTTTCCCCATTTGTAGAGGCCATTGGGAGTCAATTTATTATTTTATAGAATGCTGTAATGGAAGCTGGGTGCGGTGGCTCACGCCTGTAATCCTAGCACTTTGGGAGGCTGAGGTGGGTGGATCACCTGAGGTCAGGAGTTCAAGACCAGCCTGGCCATCATGGTAAAACATCATCTTAGAAAAAAAAAAAAAAAAAAGAATACTGTAATGGAAGTAGAATGGATACCCTTATCCAATGTATAAGTATTTTTTCCTTTGAGATTCTATCAAGATTCAGGTCCAAGCCAGGTGGGATGGCTCACGCCTGTAATCCTAGCACTTTGGGAGGCTGAGGCAGGCGGATCACCTGAGGTCAGGAGTTCGAGACCAGCCTGACCAATATGGTGAAACCCTGTCTTAAAAAAAAAAAAGATTCAGGTCCAAATAATTTAATTCAAATAGACCTGCTCATTGCTTATTAGATAGTTGAGCAGTGGTATCCCACAAAGTTAGACAGATGAGAGCAGCAGTAACCCTTGGTTTCTAGGAGCTGGACTTCATTGTATTCTCTATTCTTCACTCTGCCACCAGTTCATAGGGCCTTGCCTATGAAACCTTTACTATTTTGTTTTTAAATATTTTTTTAAAAAGGAATTTGCCGGATGCGGTGGCTCACACCTGCAATCCCAGCACTTTTGGAGGCCGCGGTGGGCAGATCACGAGGTCAAGAGATTGAGACCATCCTGGCCAACATGGTGAAACCCCGTCTCTACTAAAAATACAAAAATTAGCCAGGCGTGGTGGCACATGCCTGTGGTCCCAGCTACACAGGAGGCTGAGGCAGAAGAATCGTTTGAACCCAAGAGGCAGAGGTAGCACTGAGCTGAGATTGTGCCACCGCACTCCAGCCTGGGTGACAGAGCAAGACTCCACCTCAAAAAGATAATAATAATAAATATATAAAAATTTTAAAAAAGGAGTTTCTCAAATCAACTCTGACTCCAGGGACCATAAGAAGAGTGTATTTTCTAAATGGCTTGGTCACTTAGCAAAAAAAAAAAAACAACAAAACAAACAACCAACCAAAAAAATCCCACTATTATATAAAAGTATTACTAGCTCTGAGACTTCACACTTTTCTCAATTTCTCCTAATCTCTAACATTTCTCTTTATTAAGTGTGGATTTTGGGTTAGGACAAAGAACAGAATGAATATACTTTGCAAAGTCTCTTTTTCACTCAAAAGAAAAACACTTTTCATTGGATTCAAGTTTATAGTCTTAAACACGAGTCATACTTCAAAAATATTTTCTTTTTCGATAAAAATTTTCTAATCCTTCTCCTTGTTTCAGGCAATATCTAACAGTTACGATAATACTTATAGAAGTTCCCTAGAGGCACATGTTGAAAAATGAGACACAATTGAAATCTGTTCATTTTTGCTTAATAGGCCACCTAAGTAAACAATATTAATAATAACCACCATTTATTGAAGGCCTATTATGTGCCTGGCACTGCTTACGCGCTATTGGAAGATGAAGAACACTGAGTATTCTGTGCGGTAGTTTAGAAACTAATCCAGTACTTCGGCTTCCAGATGCCACACTCTTTCAACTATACTGATTTATTCGTTTTCAAATGAAAAGTTACTTTTGAAAAGATCTACATTATAATGGAAATTGACTATACTGGCATGGAAATATCACATAATTATTAATGGCCACTTCCCTTCTTCAGTGCTGGATCCTTTCTATATGTGAGCTGCTGCTTGTAGAACAATGGGATGGGGGCACTCACAGTTACCCCTCTAGGCCTGGTAACCCCAAATTTGCCAGAATTCACTTTACAACAGTTAGTTGCTAATTTATTCACATCAAAACAATCTGCCCTTTGTAAATGGGACATTGCCCAGATCACAACTGTGAACTCACTATTTAACAACAAATTTAGCTGGAAGTATAGTTTTTTTGAGATCGAGTTTTGCTCTTGTTGCCCAGGCTAGAGTGCAATAGCGTGATTTCAGCTCACCACAACCTCTGTCTCCTGGGTTCAAGAGGTTGTTTTGTCTCAGCCTCCCAAGTAGCTGGGATTACAGGCATGCGCTACCACGCCAAGATAATTTTTGTATTTTTAGCAGAGACAGGGTTTCTCCATGTTGGTCAAGCTGGTCTCGAATTCCCAACCTCAGGTGATCGGCCCACCTGGGCCTCCCAAAGTGCTGGGATTGTAGGCGTGAGCCACCGTGCCTGGCCAAAAGTATAGTTTTTATTATTTATTTTATTATATTTTACTATCTATTTTATTCATATTTATTATTTGTTTTTAACCACTTGTCACCTTATGGCAAACAAGTTTCTTCCATTGATTTCCTTAATATTAACTAAGCTGCGAAATAATAAGAATGCCGCCAAGACACAGTGTTTGAGAGATGGGTCTAGAATCAGACTGACAGAGTTTGAATCTCAAGTCCGCCACTGCGCATGAGACCTTAGGCAAGTTACATTAACTCTGTGCCTTAGTTGGGCACTTCCATAAAATGGTGATAATGGTACCGGCTTCTTGGGGTAGTCTGAGAATTAAATGAGATAATACTTGTGCCTAGAAAGTAAACATTTAATTAGTGATGGTGTCTATTATTAATTACAGTCTGGTATATTACTGTGAGACAGTAGACCTTGAATGGATCATTCTCCTCAAGTTATCTTTAAGCATCTAAACAGGCAAAACTGTTCAACTCCTATTCATCCTTTGAGATTCAATGTCAACTCCTCTGTGATCCAATCTGACTTCCTTAGACAGAATGTATTTCCCACTTGTCTGTATCATGTTGCCAGTGAGCACACTGTATCATGGTTGTTTACATGCAATACTCCACAGTCAGTGCTGCCTTCCTAGAAGGTGGGGTATGGTCTTATTCATCCTGTATTCCAGTGCCTCGCAGTCTCTGACACTAGTTCTCAAAGAATACCGACTTGACTATATTAAAGTAGTAGCTTTCCGGGAAGAATGAAAGTTCACTTTGTCCAAATGACAATTATAACAAGAAAAATATACACACTAAGTTTACTTTTCCCAGAAAATAATTTAAAAAATAAAATTCCTAAGTTGGGTGCTTGCAAGTTGTCTCCTAAGGAAAACATCTCCCTTTACCAGAAAGTTTACGTTCAAGAAAATTGTCTTTTAGAAACTGGAGAAATCATATGGGAATTATGTCTTACTAATGCTTTTCCTTTTGTTTTTGTTTTTTCACTTGTAATTGGAGAAGCAAGTCAAGCTGTTGGAAGGCAAGAAAAACTTGGTACAGGAGCTGCAGGGTTTTAGAATGGGATGGCCTGTTGGGATGGTCACTGTTTCTACGGCATACTGGAGGTCTATGCTCACTGAACTCAAATTCGGTAATTTGGGAAAATTTGGGCATATGCAATTGTAAATGGATTGTGTTCTGCAAGCTTCTAAAATTTTCGTTCAAGCTGCATTTTCTGAACTCATTAAGGTCCCGTTCAATTCTGCCCAAAGTTGAATTATATGTGAAAGGAAATTTAACACATATCTGAGAAATTAACTTATCAATGACAGGAGCCTTGTATGATAGAAAGCTAGTGTGAGAATTAAATAATGGCCTATGGCTCTATGTTTAAACGCTGGCAGGCATTATTCTTGCACCTTGTTTCCTGATGAAGACATGATTTCAAGGCAGTTACTCTCTTTCCAGGTAAGAAAAACAACAATGGGGAAAGATTGAAAGTACTATAGAAATGTTGGTATAGAAAACATATTAGAGCTTTTGTAAACTTCTCATTTGACAAATGAGGTCCAGAGAAGTGAAGAGACTTGTCTGAGGTCACACAGTGACTTTTTCCAAAGCTAGTGCCACAGTTGCCTCAGCAATTTTCTGACATTTATGATAGACCGGATTCTGCGTTTCACCAGTTGGCTACGTGATCACCCTCCAACATCTTTGATTCGGGCCCATGTATAACCAGAGAGTCTGGAGCAAAGCAAATCACAAGTGAAAAGTGAAAAATGTGGCAGGTCAAGGCCACAGGGTAAAGAATTTGACAAAGTGGACTTCGACTGAACACAGAAACATGTTTTTCACAGATGATCAGTCAGCAAGGCGGAGTGAGGAGAGAGCACAGGCTTTGGACAGGATGGAACCAGTTTTAGATCCTGGCTCTCACCAGTATTAACTGTATTAACTCTGCAACTTGGACAAAGCACCTAACCTCAGATGCTGCCTCATCTGGAGAACAGAGAGAGTAATATCTGTCTTACAGGGGGTTGAAAGGACTTTATTCATAGCTAAAGTTCAGTGCCTTCTGCACACACTTTGATTTTAATCTCATAAAACTTTACGAGATAGAATATTCATACCACTATTATCTTACTCGAAAAGACAGAAACCCAGAGAAGTTACGTAAGTTGTCCAAGGTTACACACGTAGTAAGAGGTGACCAAGGATTTTTATGGAGATTTGTTTGGCTCCAATGCCCATGGCCTTAGCCACTGCAATATTACAGGACTGGTAAAAATGTAATCCAAGAGGCCAGGTGTGGTGGCTCACGCCTGTAATCCCAGCACTTTGGGAGGCCAAGGTGGGCAGATCACCTGAGGTCAGGAGTTCGAGATCAGCCTGGCCAACATGCCAAAACCCTGTCTTTACTAAAAATACAAAAATTAGCCAGGCATGGTGGTGCGCACCTTAGTCCCAGCTACTTGGGAGGCTGAGGCACAATAATCGCTTGAACCTGGGGGGCAAAGGTTACAGTGAGCCGAGATCATGCCACTGAACTCCAGCCTGGGTCTCCAAAAACAAAATAAAATGAGCAAACGAAAAAATAAGCCAAGAACCCAGCATGCTGCCTGACACTCGATAAACAGCGCTTAGTATAAAGGAAGCATCAGATTCAGAAAGACTGCTATTTCCTTGCAGCCCAACCATGAAGAGGGATGGAGTGGCTCAGTTAAATGAGAGGAAACCAATAGCCCTTGAGAGTTGGAAAGCCCAGAGAAGCTGAGGCGGAAACACAGACACATGAGCAGCGGGCGTCGGCTTACCTGGCAGCACTCCTGAGGGGCCCTCTGATCACCCACCCGCCCCAGGTGGGAAAGCAGGTCTCAGACCCATCAGGAGTCACTGTGCTTCTCTTCCCTTCAACAAAAACTCTCATGCCCTCTCTTTTTTTTTATTTTTTGAGACTGAGTTTCGCTCTTGTTGCCCGGGCTGGAGTGCAATGGTGTGATCTCAGCTCACTGCAACCTCCACCTCCTGGGTTCAAGCGATTCTCCTGCCTCAGCCTCCCAAGTAGCAGGGATTATAGGCGTGTGCCACCACGCCAGCTAATGTTTGTATTTTTAGTCGAGACAGGGTTTCACCATGTCAAACAGGCTGGTCTTGAACTCCTGACCTCAGGTGATCCATCCGCCTCAGCCTCCCAAAGTGCTGGGATTACAGGTGTGAGCCACTGTGACTGGCCCACTCAACTTCCTTTTTAGGTCAACACCTGTTCAGTTTTGGCTTTCCCATTGATGGCCATGCCTCAAATGTTAGAAGTAAATGTTCTGGCCCTAAAATGAACAATTTTTCTGCATATGAACAAACATGACTTCTGAATCATCCACTATCAGGACTCCTGAACTCTAAAGTTTCTAGCTGCCAAATTCTTGCCCTAAACAGATCATACATTCCCCCTAAGATGACATAAATTTACTCAGTTATGGGCACCGAACATGAAGAAATATCCTAGACTGAAATAATCCAAATGTTAATAACCTTCTCCCTGCCAAGTTTTCCAGCCCTCCTTATGAATCGCAGTTGTGATGCGCTTTTACAAAGCCGGATGAAATGCCCCGGGCCCTGGCTGGGGATCAGCTGCGTGCGGCTTCCTCAGAGAGCCCCAACACAGTGGGGACAGTGAACACTTGTCCTTTGAGTGGCGTGAGGATCAGGAATGGGGCTGAGGGAGGTTGTTTGTTAGGTTTGTGTTTTTTGACCTGCAGATCTCAGATATCCAAACAAGTGTCATTCCCATTTGGAGATGGTGACTGAGGCGAGTGGGGCAATCTCGGGACTTTTCTGTGTTCTCAAAAGCATTTGGCAAAACATTTTAAATGGCCTACTTGGTCTGCAACACATACTCCTTGGTATAAATTCACTGCTGGTAATGTTTTTATGTGTTTAGGTGCAGATTTCATTTCTGAAACAAACTGATTGTTCTTTGGAGTCGAGTTTAGCTGAAAATAGATGGCTAGGCTGCAGAACAGAATTTCAAGTTTAAAGGACAGACTATGACCACCTTTAGAGCAGAAATGATACCTCCAGCATTTTGCACAGAGCTTGGAACAAAGTAAGTGCACAATAACTCTTTTTTTCTCCATAGGGTGGATGAGGTGTGACTTTCAGGTGTTGCTCTTCTATGCTTCACAAAGGCATTGCTTAGAAGATGACAGTTGGCCAGATGTGGTGGCTCACGTCTATAATTCCAGCACTTTCGGAGGCCAAGGTGGTGGACCACTTGAGCCCAGGAGTTTGAGGCCGGTCTGGGCAATATGGCAAAACCCTGTCTCTACCGAAAAAAAAAAAAAAAAAAGAAGAAGAAGAAGAAGAAGAAGAAGAAGAAGAAATTAGCTGGGCATGTTAGTGCATACCTATAGTCCCAGGTACTTGGGAGGCTGAGGTGGAAGGATCACTTGAGCCCAGGAGATGGAAGTTGCAGTGAGGTAATATCATGCCACTGCACTCCGGCCTGGGAAACAGAATGATACCCTGGCTCAAAAAAAAAAAAAAAAAAAAGAGCTGGGCAAGGTCGTTCACACCTGTAATCCCAGCACTTTGGGAGGCCGAGGTGGGCAGGTCACAAGGTCAGGAGTTCGACACCAGCCTGGCCAATATGGTGGTCTCTGCTACAATACAAATACAAAAATTAGCTGGGCATGGTGGTGGGTCCCTGTAATCCCAGCTACTCAGGAGGCTGAGGCAAGAGAATCACTACCCTACTTGGGAGGCAGAGGTTGCAGTGAGCTGAGATCACGACACTACACTCCAGCCTGGGCAGTGATACCCAAGGAGGACTGAACCCTGAGCAAGCCCATTCTGACTTTCATGAATTCCATATTAGGTTAGCACATGGTGTGCTGCACAGGGTAGAAATTAAACACATATTTGCACAATTAAAGTTTACAGAGGAAAACAAAAATCCAATCATATCTCCTGAGTTACAGGGCAACACTTTGGAAAACAGATATTGAGACAACCCTCCTTCTGTCTTATCCAGACACACAGACTCTAATGTAGCAAGGATGGAAATCAGTCCTTTAGAAACAGAAAGACAGCCAAAAGAAAAATTTTAGAATACTGATTATAATAGAACAGATAAGTTTATGGAAGTAACAGTTTATATTTTGAAGAGGTTTTGGGAGGTTTCTCATCATCATTGATCTTAGCTGTGGACTTAATGTCTTGATTGCTAACAACATACCATCCTCTCATCCACCTGTCCTCAGCATTTTCATGGTTTACCTTTTCTAAGAATGAAGTTATTAAAAGTAATAAAAGTCAAATATTGCCTCTACAGTTTAAATTCAGGTTTCCCATCAAAAACCACATTTGGAGGCTCTGGATTTAAATTGGAAACAAATGAGAGATAATTAGGAAGATTGAGGAAAAACTCAAAGAAGCAATTTATAAATGTGTTAAAATAACTGTCACCGTCACTATACTTGGCTGCTTAGATACACTGAGTAAACCCCACCATGTTGTAAAAGAGACTATGATTCTCATTTTTCAAATGAGCAAACTGAGGCTCAGTGTAGCTGAGTACTTGCTTAGGATCACACAGCTTGTACGTGGTCCAAGCCAGGGCGCAACAAGCCCACATCTGCCTCCTTCCAGTTCACTGTAATGCCTCCCTTACACATTTTATTTAGAAGCCTGGTGCACATGTTCAAGAATTAAATACACATAAGCAAAGCAGAAAGCTATATTAGTCTACGGTCTTGAAGAAGGATTGGAGTGTCAGGTTTCAGCTCTACTGAAGAGAACCAAACAGGGCATTGGCCTTTCTGGGCCTCAGGGTCCCCCTTTTCTAGACAGAAAACATAGTGACCTACTTTGAAGGACTCTCAGAAGCAACCATTATAAAGAAGGCTGCAAAGACAAAGCTTTTGGCTAAAAATCAAGGAAGCAATGAACCCATGGAACAAGACAGGCACCCTCTCTGATCCAAACCTAGAACGAGGGAGGAAAAAAACCCAAAGTGCCCAGGTCTCCTGTCCAACTCCTGTCTCCTCCCCCTTATCCCCCACATATACTTTTCATATGTGAAATTCTCTTTGAAATCACTGGAATTCTATTTGGAGAAGAAATACAAGGAGACTGGAGGTCAAGCTGCAGCCACAGGGCTTGGTCAAGTAATTTACGTATCACTAATCCTCTGCTTCTCCTCCTGCCTTTATTTAACCAAAAGAAAATGAAAGGAGTAGAAATCTAATTCATTAATCTCTCTTTATAATCAGCCTTATAAAAAGCAGAGATGTGTTGCAGGGAATAGGAAACAGGCTTTGTGAGTCTTAGTGAATTTTAACCTACTATATTCTCCCTCTATCAGAAGCACAGAAGAGTCACGCTAAACTTTTCTCCAACATCAACATCTTAAAATGCTATATTAAAAAAAATACACACACTTACTGTTCAGGGTTTCAATAAGCGAAGTCCAAAGTCAAGGGAATGATCTCTCTCTTTTATGAAAAACACCATATGGTCTTGGTGGATCAGGAGGCTCACTGGTCTGTTATTAATAACTGGCTTAGAGCTTTATGAAGAAACATGAGCCAGAATGTCACAGGAGGAGGCAAGTGGAAAGACATTGACAGGCACAGGTGGAATAAATTATAACAAAGATACACTTATGCTCACACAGGAACTCAAAGAATCCATGAGAAGGAGATCAGTTCCTCCACAATTAATAGACCTTTATGTCAGGTGTTTGAAGAGTTAAACAACCAACAAAATTATCCTGAATGTCAAAAAACACCATGACTCATTTAAGGTAATACTATCCTTGGCTCTTCTGAACAATTCTTTTCAATGGACATCTGAATATATTTTTAAATTTATACATAAAATGTATATATATTGTTTATATACATTGTTTACATTAACTCCTCAATTTTAAAAATATGTCAATAAATATATTTTGAAATACACATTATCAACTTTTTAAAGTTGTTTTTACCTGTGAGCATATCAGCTGTCCTCCCTTAGAGATCCCAAAACAATTCCTGGAAACATATAGTTACATGTCGGGGTTGGAGGCTGGATCTTGAGATTGTATCATACATAAAAAGAAACCTGTAGAATTGATGTGGTCAGAACGGAGGTGTAATTATCGCCTGGCTCTGGTTTGCAGTGGCTCTCCTCTTTTGAAAACTTATATTTCAAAACCTTCCAAATTCTGTGCCTCCTTCTCCTCCTCCCCCACAAATGATACCAAATTGTTTATACTATTAACAGTATGTCTTTATACCTAATTACATTAAACGTGGGCTCTGTCTGAAGTATTAAAAGAAACTGACAATTATGTGGCTGGGAGTGGTGGTTCATGCCCATAATACCAGTCCTTTGGGAGACCAAAGCAGGCAAATGGCTCGAGCTCAGAAGTTCGAGACCAGCCTGGGCAGCATGGTGAAACCCAGTATCTACAAACAAATACAGAAAATTAGCCAGGTGTGGTGGTGCATGCCTATAGTCCCAGCTACTCAGAAGCCCGCGGTGGGAGGTTCACTTGAATCCAGGAGACAGAGGTTGCAGTGAGCCATGATCATGCCATGACACTCCAGCCTAGGTAACAGAGCAAGACTCTGTCTCAAAAAATAAAAAAGAAAACTGACAATTAGAGAAAAGTTACTGAAATATATAAAGATACATTACTTATCTCTGTACGGAGCAATGCTTGTTAAATTGCTTTTTTTTTTTTTAATAGAGACAAGTACTCACTCTGTCACCCAGGCTAAAATACGGTATCATGATCATAGCTCACTGCAGTTTTGAACTCCTGAGCTTAAGCAATCTTCCCACCTTGGCCTCTTGAGTAGCTGGAACCACAGTCATGTGCCACTGGACCCAGCTAAATTTTTCTTTTTTTCATTTTTTGTAGAGACGAGGTCTTGCTATGGCTGCCTAGTCTGGTCGTGAATCCTGGACTCAAGTGATCCTTCTGCCCCCACCTCCCAATGTGATGGAATTACCGCCGTGAGCCACTGCACACAGCCAATTGCTTCATTCTTAAGATTCCAGCTACCCGTCACCCTGGCTCAGACCTAGTAACTGGTCTTTTGTCAAACTAAACCTTTTTTCAGCTAAATGCTATAGTGGGTGGGGGTGGACACCTCACTACAAACCTCACACAGTGGAGAGTTAGTCTACTGAGGCAACTGTGAAAAAGAGAAACTAATGTGCTAGTGATGCCCAGTTTAATAGATGGGAGAGAGGCTGGGTGTGGTGGCTCACGCCTGTAATCCCAGCACTTTGGGAGGCCGAGGCGGGTGGATCACTTGAGGTCAGGAGTTCAAAACCAGCCTGTCCAACATGCTGAAATCTCATCCTAAAAAGTTATTTAAAAAAAAAAGAGGAGAGATCCAAGATGGCCGATTAGCAACAGCTCAGGATTGTAGCTCCCAGTGAAAGCGCAGAGAACGAGTGGACTCCACACTTTCCAACGAATTTTTGTTGCCCACAGACCGGGAGATTCCCGGAAGAGGAGCCACACGGGTCACCAGCGTGACTCTTTTGGCTGGCGCGGCTGTTTTGCCGGTGCCCCAGCGCGGCGCTTCTCGGTGCAGAGTATACGGGACAGATGGGCTTGGTTGGTCCCATCCCCACAAGGAAAACAGCAATTGGAAGCGCTGAGGACTGAGAGTTTCACAGCAAGCACAGCGAACCTGGGAAGGTCCGGCTCTGTGGGG
>PVKP010045102.1:0-16322 GCA_004027715.1 Plecturocebus donacophilus | reverse complement strand
GCTTTACAAGAGCTTCTGAAAGAAGCACTACACGTAGAAAGTAACAACCAGTATTAGCCATTCCAAAAACATACCAAAAGGTAAAGAGCATCACCATAATGAAGAATCTACATCAACTAATGGGCAAAACAGCCAGCTAGCATTAAATGGCAATATCAAACTCACATATATCAATATTAATCCTAAATTTAAATGGACTAAATGTCCCGATCAAAAGACACAGAAAGGCAAATTGGATAAAAAGCTAAAACCCATCAGTATGCTGTATTTAGACCCATCTCACATGCAAGGATACACAAAGACTCAAAACAGAGGGATGGAGGAAGATTCACCCATCAAACGGAGAGCAAAAAAAAAAAAAAAAAAAAAACAGAAGCTGCAATTTTCGTCTCTGATAAAACAGACTTTAAAGCAACAAAGACCATAAGAAACAAAGAAGGACATTACATGGTGGTGAAATGATCAATGCAACAAGAAAAGCCAACGATCCTAAATATATATGCACCCAGTACAGGAGCACCCAGATACATAATGGTCTTAATATTAATAAGTCTTAATGACTTACAAAGAGACTCAGACTCCCACACAATAATAGTGGGAGACTTTAACATTACACTGTCAATATTAGACAGATCAACGAGATAGAAAATTAGTAAGAATATCCAGGACTTGAACTCAGACTTGGAACAAGTAAACTTAACAAATATTTATAGAACTCTCCACCCCAAATCCACAAAACATACATTTTTCTCAGTATCACATTACACCTATTTTAAAAGTGACCACTTAATTGGAAGTAAATCACTCCTCAGCAACTGCATAGCATCTCACAGGTTTAAATAAAATATTGGTTGGCTGCTTGTTATTTTCATCCCTTATTACCTCCTGTCTCCATTGTTAAGCACAATTATTGGCATAAAAGAGGTTTTTAATACCCATTTTTAGACTGCATTCTACCCTGGACAATAGAACAAGAATCCCATTCTCTCTCCCTCTCTCTCTTCCTCTTTCTCTCTTTTCTTTCTTTCGCTCTTTTTTTCTTTTTCTTAAAAAAAAAAAGAATAAAATATTTGGGATAAGATTTGCCACCAATGGCCCATCAAAAGCAATTAATGTGATTAGAGTCATCCTCGTCCCCAAGGACACAGTGGACAAGCCTTTGTGGAGAAGGGGAGGGTATCTGCTCTATCTGCCACCTATGTTTTGTTGCAGGAGGGAAGACAAGCCAAAGAGCTTCAAGCTTTAGAGGAAACTTTAGGTCCTTACATTCAAGGAATGTCTGTTTTTAACTGCTGGGATTAAAACAGATCAAAAAAAATATTTGAACAGATTCTAATCGTTTTACTGCCAGAGAGACTTAATTTAAACAGAGTAGAGAACATTCCATATTCAGGAACACTTTAGGTTCTATGGGCAGTAAATGTAGGAAGCCATTTTGATAAACTTCCCTGGTACTCCTTTTTTCCCCACTAAAGTACAGAAGGCTCATGAAGTCATACACTGTGTTGTCTTGTTCAGCCATAGCCCCTTCCAGCATCTTGCAGGCTGCCAGGCAACCTAACAGGTACTTGACAAATAAATAGATAAGGCACTCTAGGCAGGCCACCAGCCCACTTACGTCTCATCAAACAGGGGTTCCAAAGTCTTCCGCTTCACTGAAGTCTTCTTACGACATGTCCACTTCCTTTCTGGCAACAAGTAGACACGGACGTAGGGATCAGCTCCACTGCTGGTACATGGTGTCAAGTTTCTGATTTGGTGTCAAAAGACATTAGGGAAAAAAAGGCCCCTGGTTTTCACACACTGAAAATACTCATTCGGGAGAAGGTTATATTAGCCATTCAGCATTAGATACCCTTGAGGACAAAAATGCTCATTGGTCCTGATGATCAAAAGTCTGTAGAATTTAGAGGACAAAAGATCAGACGCATGGTTTTGAAGACATGCATCATTATAAAGCTTGGGGTAGAGCAAGTACTGGATGGAAGTTCGAGATTCTCACTTGGAAAATGTACTGGCTACCAGCCACTCCAGACAGTCTTGCAGTGGTTGCATCTGAGCAAAGCCCTTAGCTCTTGAGCCCGTCAGCACCACTGAAGAATGACGGCCAAAGTGCCCCTTTAAGGACTTTGTTCCAATGTTCAGGTTTTCACATCTCTCTCGCTTTTTTCCCCAAAGTGTTCTTTATCTTGGGACTATGTGCCCTGTTCATTGCTCTCAGTGTCCCTACTCTGATTTATGGTCACCTGATGCTCCCAAAGAACCTCCTTGGCCCTAGAATCTCTTTACCTGCAGCCGTTGATGAGCACGCGGAGGCAGCGCCGCAGACACACATAGCGCACTGTGAGCTGAATCTCGCCCAGCTGCCGCCGCCTGAGGTCCCCACCACTGTAAAGAAAAAGCACATCACTTCTCTTGCTGTAACAAGCATTGGCCCTCTTCCTGCACCCTCAAAGACAAAGAAGCATTCCTGCTTGAAGAGCATAGAGCCATGTGGGATAATCTGCAGTGAGTTTACTTTCTGTTGGAATTAGTTCCATCCAGCATTCATGTACAATTATCCTACTTCACAGTAGGAAAAACGGGAACACTGAAGTGGGATCTGCCTTTGTATCATGTTTCCTTTTGGGACCTTGAATGAATTTATTCAGCTTTTATGATATTAAGTTCCATATTTTAGGGTTATTGTGAAAGTTGAATTAAATCAGATAACATGCTAAGCCCATAGTAAACCCTTCATAAATGACAGCCATTTATTACCTAATACTGCATATTAAACTTTCCATGTCATCCCAGTATAACTCTTTACAATCAGGAAATGGTTCTGCTGGAAGGGACCTTACCAACCACAGTCCAGCATCTATTTTACAGTCAGTATGTAACTAGAGCCATAACCAGCCTGTCTGGGTCTCTCTCCCTTGTCCTGTGTTCTTTCTAGCACACTATGCTTCCTCTTACAAAGAAATTTTGTGGAAAAATGGAACTTGTACAGAAATGTAAGTTCATATCTACTTTTCCATCCAGTGAGGTATTTTTCATACAGGCAATTTTAGAAAAGATTAAGCAGAGAGGTGCATACTCAATGTTGAGGCTGATATCTGCCAGGTCAAAGCAGGAAGAGGCCAGGGAGTTGAGCGAGGACATGCTGGGAGCCAGCCTCTTGGGCGGCCATGCGAATGGGGAAGAAGGGCATTTCATGGGTCTGGGTGACTTGATGGGTCCTGGAGAGTGGGGACCTGGGACAGTCAGGAAGATGGTGGTTGAACTCTTCTTCTGCCCCGTGGGCTCACAGAACCTTTTGGCACTGTCCTTGCCTTTGGGCTCTGGGCCTATCTCTTGGGGTGTGGGCTCAGTGGCAACGGTGGCAGCAGTGGTGGTGGTTGTGGTATTCTTGGTTGTGTCCTTAGTTTCAGAAGCAGAGTCTGGGGGACATGGAAAATCTGTAGGGCCTTCTTCCTGAGGTGGGGCTTTGGGACCCTGGTTGGTAGCCACCTTCTTGATGAGCAGAGGGCCTTTCTTTAGGGCTTCACGTCCTGTGTATGGGCTCCCCAGCTCTCGTTCCTCCACTCGAAGGAACTGCAAGCCAGATAAGAGGGTGGTTTATGAGCTGGGCCACCACTTCTATAACCTCAGCCACTGTTTCTCCTTCCCCCTTTCCCTTTAGTTGTGAATTATCAAGACCCTTCCCAGGGACTTCCATTTTTAGTAATACCTATGGTATTTGAAATATTCTGAAAAACTTGTTAGAAATGCCAAATTCTCAAGAAAATAAGGATAATTCTGTTAAAAGAAAACTGAAAAATAAAAGTTAAGCTTTCCTAGGGTTGTATATCAACCTTGGAATTCAGGGAGTTAGAAGAAGAGGCTGTGAGGCTAGGAGCTGAGGGGAAGACCCATGAAGGTGGAATCTCTTTAGTAAAAAAGTAGTTTAGAATAAAAATTACTCTGCCTACCGGCAAAGACTGACAATAAGAACACGTGTTTGTCACAGCCTGTGATCTGGTTGGGGGGTACAAAGCCTTCCCTACTAACATGACACCTCATAGGCCTGTCCTCATATGAATTTTGAGTATAAATATGAGCTACCTATGGAATCTTGAAACCCAAAGTTAAAAAATTAACATAAAAATGGACTCAGGTTTGTAATGCACCTGAGGTATTGGGCTGCAGCAAAAGCAGAAACTCCTTGGAAGAGAACAACCTCAATCCAGGTCATAAAGGAACACTAAACACATGTTTGCAATCCAAGTTATAAAACAGAAATGAGTCACCATCAAAAAGCATCAACAGGTCAGGCAAGGTGGCTCCCACCTGTAATCCCAGCACTTTGGGAGGCGGATCACGAGGTCAGGAGTTTGAGACCAGCCTGGCTAATATGGTGAAACCCCATCTCTATTAATAATACACAAATTAGCCAGGCGTGGTGGCACGAACCTGTAGTCCCAGCTACTCGGGAGACTGAGGCAGAATTGCTTGAAGCTGGGAGGCAGAGGTTGCAGTGAGCTGAGATTGCACCACTGCATTTCAGCCTGGGTGACAGAGCAAAACTCTGTCTCAAAAAAAAAAAAAAAAAAAAAGCATCAACAGACAAAACAAACATCAAAATTTAACTCCTAAGATCTTCAAATAATAGAACATACATATTAATACATTGTAACATACTTTTTTTGAGACAGGGTCTCATTCTGTTGCCCAGACTGGGAGTGCAGTGGCACCATCTCAGTTTACCACAACCTCAGTCTCCCAAAGCAATTCTCCTGTCTCAGCTTCCTCAGTAGCAGGGATTATAGGTGGGCACCACTACCACCCAACTAATTTTTGTATTTTTAGTAGAGATGTGGTTTCACCATGTTGGCCAGGCTGGTCTCAAACTCCTGACCTCAGATGATCCACGTGCCTTGGCCTCCCAAAGTGCTGAGATTACAGGCATGAGCCACCACACCCGATCTACTGTAACATTTTCAAATGACCAAAGATGGAATATACACATGAGAAGATAATAAAATTCTATGAGAAAATACCAAGTAGATTTGGAAAAGATAAAAATAGAAATGAAAAATCACCGTTAAAAAAACCATGAACAGGTTAAACCACAAACTAGGCACAGCCAAAGAAAGAATTAGTGGTCTGGAAGACAGCTCTGAGGGAATTAGAATTTACCACCATGACTACAGAGATGGGAAATATAAAGGTGAGGTCAAGAGGCATGGAGGATAAATGAGAAGGTATGATATAGAAATTCTAGAAAGAAGAATTTAAAAAGAATGGAACAGAGGCAGTATTTGAAGAGCCATTATCTCTTCAAACATTGACTTGCTCCCCTTCAGTATTCCAAAATTGATGAAAAACATGAATCCATCTCCTGGCTTCTTCCAGTTACACAGCAGGTGCTTAGTGCTGGGGCAGTTCACCCTACTTCATTGCCGGAGCTCTATTCCTCCCTCCCCCAGGGGGCAGGAGAGATTTACCCGAAGTACCAGCCTCATGGAGATGAGGCTGTCCAGGCCTGAGTGGTCCAGCTGAAAGCGCTGCTCCAGAGTTAGATCAGCATAAGGGAGGATCTGGCACAGGGGGACCTCCAGCATTCCCAGAGCATACTCCTGGTCATCATCAAGCACCTAGGCAGTGGGCCAGTCATAAAACAAGAGGATCACCAAGCCCTACCACACCACTACTAGTATCTGGGCCCCAACCAAGTTTGGGTTTACTTCAGTCTGTACTGTACTTCTATGGGCATCTGTTCCTATTCTGAAAACTAGAATGGGATCAGGCCACTCCTGATCCTTGCCTTCTGTCAGGCAAGACAGTGACAATTATGATATGTATGAGCTAGTCCATTAAATGCCCAGAGCCAGTGGGCTTTGGGGACTGATGAGCTGTGCTGCTCCCCAGGCAGGGCTCAAGGACCCAAAATATCCCAGTTCCATCACTTGTTGATATTGAGATCTTGGACATTGTTTTTGCCTCTCTTTGCTCATTCTACAGATGTTTTGTGAAGATTAAATGAAGTTGTGTGTGTACCATTAATGTCCTGTGTAGCAAATATAAAGACCCTTTTGCAGGGAAAGTCAAGAGGCTTGAGGGTTTATCCTTCCACATCCCTCTATACTATGACCTCAGGCACTAGCCTCAAGGAGAGGCCCTTGTGGGGCCTCAGTGACCCCTCTCACATACAAGGGGCTGACTTTAAACACTGTCAGGAGAACCTGCTCAAGATGTACTTCAAGCTCCCCACCCCACCTGGCTTAGAAACCTCTTAACTCTGTTTCAAGCGCCCATCTTCCAGCAAACCTTCAGATGGAGCTGCTCAGTGGCCACATTGTGCACAAAGAAGGAGAACACCTGGCTCCACACAGGGTCCTTGCTGTGGGGACAGGTCTGGGAACAGAAGAGGGAGAGATCATTGAAGGGTTGGGTTGGGCAGAGCTGGATAGCAGCACCCTCTGCTCTCACTCTGGCCACCAAGTACATTGGGAACCTTACCTATACGCCCTGGGATCCGACCCACACATGCTACAGCTAGTGCGAGGCACTAGGACAGGACAACCACACTCAAGGGCAGGGAGTGGTTTGCTGGGTAGTTTTACAGGGCAGCTGAAAATGATACTGGCTTTAGAGCTCACTTCAGGAGAGGAGAGGCAACAGGATTTCTGCTGCTGAACTGAGAAAATTCATGATTGGTGGAAAGGACGTGGCTTCAGAACCATGCCAGAGCTCCAACCCTAGTTCTGCTTTGTGCCCTTGGTCAAGTCATTTATCTCTGATGCTTAGATTCTTGAGTTATAAAACTATTTTGTGAGGTTATTCTGAAGACTAAATAAAATGAAGTGCCTACTAGGCATTCACCATAAGTTAATTCCCTTCCCTTTTGCCTCTCTTCCTGAGAAGGGCTGAGTCCCTGTTTCCTTACCCTGGGGCTACATACCAAGCTCTTACCTTACTTGTATGTGTCTTCTTGCCTACTGATAGCTTGACATAGGAAGAAGGGTCTCTGCTGACCTTGTTCTGTGAGGAATCAAATCCGTAACAGTGAAGGTGGCATAGTCAGTATCAGCTTGAGACAGTCCTACCCCCACCCACCAGGAGCATCTGGGGGAACTGAGGCCAGCCAATTACTTCTTTGAGAAAGCTACTCTGGTGCCCCAGGCCCCCTGGGCTGTCATTACTGTGCAAGCCCCAGGACAGGACTGACCCCAGAACGCAGTTCCAAGTTAAAACACCAGAGGCCAGAGCTGGACCTGACCAGGCACAGGCTCTTGTTCCCTGGGGCTATGGAAACAGAGTCAAATCAAGTTTTAGCTCCTGCTCTTAGCTGTGTGACCCATAAAATGGTAATAAACATGAATGACACAGTCATCGTGAGACTCAGGGATAGCAAATGTGGGGGTGAGTTACCAAGCCTAGTGCCTGGCACACAGCAGACTCCACAGTCGGCACCTCTTTCATCCCCAGGCTGTCTGTGCAGACGGTGGCCCAGAAGACTCAGGGTTGCGGTTACTCTGGGGAGAGAAGCTGTGTTTTGCCCTCCCTGGAGTTTTCAGCCATATACTCACTCACTCTGGCAAACCTGGAGAGTTTTTTGGCTCGATATTCGCCGTTCAGGTAGTCAAAAGGGTTTCTCTGCAGCACAGGAATAACGGGGTTAAAGCAACACAGGAGCGTTTGAAAGTGATGGGCACTTTTGTTGCATGTGTGTGACACTCTGGACATGTCACCACTCACCGGCAAGTTGCAGGCACTCTCCAAGAAGACGACGAGAATGGCAGTGGAAAGGCCACCATGGTCCTGCAAACAGATGTAGACTCTCACTGAGTACTCCCAGTAGCAGGAGAGAAAGCCTACTCATGGCAGAAGAGAGCCAACTAGTCTTCACACTCCAGACTAGCTGCTGGAAGACCTCTCACAACCTAGCTTTTTGTTGAGGTTAAGAATATAACTGGTGCATGGCAGATTCAAGTTAGACACTGAGTGGATTTCCCTATGAACTGGGAGGACAGACATTGACACAGAGTTCTAAGGACCTCACCATCTAAAGATGATGATGCTCAGAGGACATTTGCTGAGAGCCACCAGGAGCTGCCCTGTGTGGAGACAGGCTGAGTCACAGTTCTCCAGGAGGTGAGCAAGAACAGGGGGCATTATCTCCCTCCCTTCCTCCACCTGCACACAGCTGGCACATGTGCTCCTCCACCTTTCTGCTAGGGAGCCTTTGACACCCTGCACTCACCTCGGTCAGAGCTTCCTGGTCAGTGAGCAGTGAAAGCCACTCCAGCCGCAGGTGTAGCCGCCCGCTGGTTGTGTCATTCAGGACGAACCACTGTGGGATGGGGGCGGAAAGCTTAGGGAAAGGGCAGGGAGATGCTACTGATGCTCTTTGGGCAGCTCGGTCCTAGGACCTGGTGGGACCCTAGTAGAGAATCCAGGGAAAAGGTGGACCAGCCCAGACAGGGTATGCTTTGGGCTCAGAGGGACTGGGAGATGTACTTACAAAAAGACAGAAGTGCTACAGTGTGGGATTAAGAAAAATGCAGGCCCAGCCTGCCCCCCTCTGTAATGTGACTGTCTCCTGCTGGGGTCCTTAGTCTGTGGGCTTTTTCCAGGGAAACTTCTTCCAACCAGAAGGCCCTGGAGAATACCCTGGGGAGTTCCCTGGAGCCATCTGTGCCTCACGCAGCTCTTGCCCCTGAGGATGGACATGTGTGCAGCCTAGCACAGAGGGGGACCACAGCATAAGAACAGCTGGGCTGAGGCAACCTACGGGAGCTGTCCACAAGAAAGGGCTACCTTGAAACCCCCGGGGGTTACAAGCACTAACTGTACCTCATCCACCACCCTGTTGGTCATGACATCTCCGAGGCAGATCTGCAGGCTGGAATATACAGGGAGAGGGGATTGATTGAGTCAGTGCAGAGGAAGAAAGCAGCAGAGGGCATGGAGGCCCAGTCTGGACTCTGTTTTCAATTACCTGAGTCAGGCTATTAGACAGAGGATCTTACCCCAAGGAAACAATGGGGGACCAGCGTCAGCTCAAGTGAAGGAAAGACGACCTACCGTCAGGGCTGCTCCCATCCCCAGAGGGGACAAGCAGAGGCTATTGGACACATCACTTCTGGATTTCTCAATGAGAGTGCAACTGGCATTTTGAGTGGGATGATTCTTCATTGTGCAAAACCACCCATGCGTGGCAGGAATTTGGCCTTCTGGCCTGTACCCTCTAAATGCCAGAGGCACCACCTCTCAGTCATGTTAACCCCAAATGCCCCTTCATTTCCAAAACCACCCCAGGTACCCTGCAAGGGATAAGTATTGTTGGCATGTAATGTAGTTTGGATGTCTGTCCCCTCCAAATCTCAAGTTGAAATGTGATCCCCAATGTCAAAGGTTGGGGGTGCCTAGTGAGAAGTGTTTGGGTCATGGGGGCAGATCCCTCATGAATAGCTTGGTGCCCTCCCCACAGTAATGAGCTCATGAAAGATCTGGTTGTTAAAAAGAAGCTGGGACATCCCACTCCTCTTGCTTCCTCTCTCTTGCCATACCTGTTGCCATACCTGTGACATCCCTGTTCCTCCTTCACCCTCTGCCATGAGTAAACCTGCAGAACCATGAGCCAGACAACCCTCTCTTCTTTATAAATTACCTGACCTCGAGTATCCCTTATAGCAACAAAATATGGACCAATACAGCATGTGTGTGTGAGAGGAGGTAACACCCACACCTCAGCTTGCCCCTATCTCACCCTGAGCCAAGCCCAACCAGAAGGTCCTGATGGCCAGAGGGGAAAATGTAATTCTATGTAACTGTAAGAAATGTGCTTAAGCTCAAAATACACCTGAAATCAGTTATTAATAAAGCATGACCCACAAGCCACACTTCTAATCTGCGACATTACAAAAATTCCAACTGTTTTCATTAAGATAATAAAAAAGAAGCAACATCTGGTGGTGCATCTATGAGTATTAACATCCAGGCTAATACACATAGATCCTGTTTCTTAAACTGTCAGACTTTGCCCCTCCCAGTTTGTTTTGTTTCTACTTTTCAAAATTACATGATCATGGAAACAAACAATACGCGAATCTGAAAATTTGGGTAAACCTGCCTTTTCTGCTTCCTCATCTGAGATAAGTGGTATAACAGCCAGCCTTTCTCTGCTTACATGAACACATGCAAAATACTCATTCAGGGTTCCTCTCCCAGATGATGACTCATGACATGTTATGCTCAGCTGCTCTTCTCCCACTTCATAATGGGTGTCCTCCAGGTTAATACACAGAGATTCTACTTGTTTTTCAGAGCTGCAGAATATTCTCCAGTTTGGCAATGGAAAATTTATTTAAACATTCAGCCAATGTCCTCTGAGATTAGATATTCATTTGGGGGGATGGGAGTGTTGTTTTTCTTCTATGGATAGTTCTGCAATAAATATTTCAGATAGTAGGGCTTTTATAGGAGATCCTGGATGTAGGACTGCTGGACCAAAATACATTTAAGTGAAATTTTGATAGCCAGTCCCACAGTGGCCATTTTCATCATCCCATACCCCTGAAGGGGCTGGGTTCTACCCCCTAGAACATGACCCAGAATTCCTTGGGACTGGGCATCTGGCCATCCATGCCAGCCTTATCCATCACTCCACAGGGAGACTTGGTACATTATCAGGAAGGCAGAAAGCAGAGCCATGGAATACAAACCTTGGAGTCCTCTCTGTACCCCCAGGGCCTAGGTCAAGGCTGGGCACTTGGGAGACATCTGGGAAGGTGTGTGGTAGGAAGGTAGAATGGTGAGGCAGGTTGCCTGGCACAGTCACCATGTCAGGGTAACCAGAGAGCGTTGCTAGTCATTAAGTGGTAGAAGCAGGGTATCTATGTCCCAAGGCCCAGCCCAGCACCCCCAGGGACGGAAGGCTGCCTCCAGGCCCAGCTGTGTGCCCTCCTCCTCACCTGCCCAGGAAGTCATCCCTGTCAGTATCCTCATCATACAGGTCTACCTCCAGGTCCTGCCCAGGGACTTCATACACCATGAACTGGAAGGAAAGAGAGGTGTCATGACCTGCAGACAACAGTCGACCTTATGTAGGACCCAAGGGGAGCCAAATCATGGCTTGGAATGCTAGCAGATTCCTGACCTCCTCAGTGCCTCGAGAACCCCACCCATAAGAAGGAAGCGAGGCCCCTCCCCTGCAGGGGGGAAGAGAAGATTAGAGAAAATGTGCAAGCCCATGGCAGAGCAGATGTCCAGGGGGCAGTGGCTACTGTTTGTTCTGTATGGGCCATGCAGCGTCCAGAGCACGTGTCCATCACATTCTCCTGGCCCCCATAGGTCTAAAATACCAGGAAGCCCCAAGCTGCCTTTTATCACCCCTGCTTTCACCGCTTCACCCCAAATGTAACAGAGCATCCAGATGGTATATTGGGAGGGGAAGTTGAAAGGGGTCACCTAGGATGTGGCTCTCCTGGAGTGTGTAATCTGGGGGCCCTTAACAGGCTGTGGGTCCCACCCTTCAAATAGTAGGGATTGTGGCTGAACTTAAGAATTTCAGGCTCCTGGTATTTGGCTCTGACAGGGGAGGCTGAGGAGTGGAGCAAAAATGTCTCTAAAGCTGTTTCTCTTTGATTTGAAAATGTGTAACACAGTTGGAAGGAGAAAAGAGGTAGGAATTTGTCTTCAGCCTGGCCCTGTAGTTGAGCCAGAGTAGCCCACTCTGGAAGCCTGGTAGATATGGGAGTGGGAATTCCTTAGACCTGCCTGTCTCCAAGGCTCACTCCTCGCCTAGGGTTGCCCCTCGTTATGTGAGAGCCACAAGGGAAAGTCCTTCCCTTTCCTCTGCCTGGCTTGATGCAGAGTGAAGGCTAGAGGAATCAAGGGATGCCAGGAACAACAAAGGAGACCCTTACTTCAAACACCTCATTCCAGGTGGGATCCAGGTTCCTGTAGATGGTCCTACTCCGGAAATGCTGCAGGCCGATGCTCACCTTGGCATAGGGATCTGACTTGCCTCGGAGCCCCAGGAAGTTGTCCTTCTGGGCCAGCTTCTCTGCCTCCAGCAAGTGCACTCTGATCACCCCCTATAAAAAGCCCAAGCCCAGGGCTCACACCTGCTTCCTGGGGCCCCCAGGTCCTGAAGTATCAGAGCTAAAGCCATCAGAGATCACTGCTGCCCCCACATTGCCCCCTCCATGGTCTGGAGTGGGAGACAGAAGCCTGATATGACAGTGACCTGGCCAAGGCCACACAGCAAGTGATGGCAAGGCTCTCTCCACCAGTATGCCCTGCCCATATCCCTGGCCTCCCCACTCCCTGCCTCCAAACTGCCACATGAATGGCTTATTCAACTGCAGCTATTGGTCTCCCCCTCCTGTGCCAACAATCATGACACCTAACGAAACTTCCTTCTTTACTCCAGCCCCTTCTGTTGTGTGTCCTACATATAGACTGAGTCCTAGCATCCCTTCTCCTGGCCCCCTGGGCACTGCCAGCTGCTGACAGTAGGTCCCTGCACTCCTAAAGGCCCCAGCACTGAGCCTCATCTCCACCACACTCTGGACTATGCTATAGGGAAGACCCCCTCCCCACACTTACATGGATAGATGTTTAAAAGAAAAGGAATATAACTCTGTTAACAAAGACAGGGGCACAGGAATTAGGACAGGCATAGTTCATGGGCTTTGAGGTGTATCTCCTTCCTAGAATTTTTTTTTTTTCATATCAGTAAATACACATGCATTTACTCTTTACCCAGAAATCTCACTTCTAGGAATCTATTCCAAGGGCATACTAGCAAAAATCTAAAAAGACATGTATGCAAGGCTATTCATTACACTACTATTTGTAATAGCAAAAGACCCAACACAATGGTCCAGCAATACTTATTGTGTTGAATAAACTTCAGTACATTCCCATAGTGAAGTACTTTGCAGCTCTTAAAAAGAATGTGGAAGATCTCTAGTCTACACTGTCATGGAGAGATCCCCATCACATACTCAGTGTTAAAGGCATACTGAGGGCCAGATGCAGTGCTCACGCCTGTAGTCCCAGCACTTTGGGAGGCCAGGGTGGGTGGATCACCTGAGGTCAGGAGTTCTGACCAGCCTCGCCAACATGATGAAACCTGGTCGCTACTAAAAATACAAAAATTAGCCAGGCTCGGTGGTGCATGCCTGTAGTCCCAGCTACTCAGGAGGCTGGAGAATCGCTGGAGAATCGCTTGAACCCGGGAGGCCAAGGTGGCAGTAAGACAGGTTTGCGCCACTGCACTCCAGCCTGGGCAACAGAGCAAGACTCTACCTCAAAAAAACAAAAACACGCTGGGGGAAACTGTACTATGCTGCCATCTATCAAAGAAAGGGAGAATTAGAATATAAGCAAATATGTATCATATGACCATACATATGTATTTGTTCATATTAAGTAACAAAGGTTGGGTGTGGTGGCTCATGCTCGTAATCCCAGCACTTCAGGAGGCTGAGGTGGGTAGATCACTTGAGCCCAGGAGTTTGAGATCAGCCTGGCCAACATGGCAAAACCCTGTCTCTACAAAAAATACAAAAATTAGCCAGGTGTGGTAGTACACACCTGTAGTCCCAGCTACTCAGAAGGCTGAGGTAGGAGGATTGCTTGAGCCCTAGAGGTGGAGGCTGCAGTGAGCTGTGATTGTGCCACGGCATTCCAGCCTAGCCAGGCAACAGAGCAAGACACCATCAACCAATCAATAAAATGGAAGGGTAAACCATTACTTATAAGTGAAGGGTGGGGAGGAGGTGGAAGGAACAAGGGATAGAATCCAGACTCTAAAATGTAATTTGGTTTTTAACTGGACTTTGGAAATGTACAACTACTTTACATAATTGTAAAAGGAAGCTAAAGTAAAAAACCCTAAAAATGGAGAATAGAATGAAACAAGTCAATGTAATATTCACGGCCAGTTGTCACAAACACACAGAGGAACTATGCCAAGTAGGTTTAAAAGGCAGTAAATTTGACAGTATCAAATTTGCAGTATCCCAAGTGGGATACACCCCAAGGACAAAAAGTCTTTAGTAATGATGACGTGGGCGATGGTGTTTATCCCATTATTCTGGGACCGTCAAGCACTGGTGTGAAGTAAAGCCAATGTACCGCATGTGAAGGCTGAGAGGATATTTGTGCTGCCTCCCAGCAGGCCTGTGTCCTCCTGGGCCTTGCCTCTGTGTGTGGCGCAGGCGTGAGGAACAGCGTGCATCAGGCCGAGTGAGAAGACGATGCCTCCCACCTGGTGCTGATGGTAAAAATGGGCACTTTCCCCTTCCTGAGGCCTTGGGGCTCAGGCCCACACACACCCAGGGCACTTTTCTGTAGGGAGACCATATGGTCGTCCTCCGGGGCCTCCTGAGATGCGCTGAGGATGCTGGGGACAGTGAGGATCAGCACTCAAGGAAGCCGTGTCCTGGCTCAACTGACACTTCTCCTTCCCAGTAGACCCAAATATTCTTCTCAGCACCAAACTGACGGAGTCAGGGGAGCCTTGCCTCCCTGTAAGGGAGGATAGGAGGTTCCGAGTTTCATGGGGCTGATTGCCCCCAAAAGTCTCCAACACAAGCCACACAGGAGGACCAGGAGCCCAGAAAGAATGCCACCCTGGGCTCTGCTCCTTCTTAGATGGGTGATTTTGGGCAAGTCATTCAACCTTCCTGAGCCTCAGTCTCCTCCCTAAAAAAGTGGGGATGCTGTGCCCTTAGGGGGCAGAAATAAGGATTACCATCTGAGAATGCATGTGAGGTGTCAGCGCCCTCCAGCTGCTCTGTGGCTGGTACTGGGTACTCACGCAGGGCAGAGGGAAGCGCAGGTTGGTCAGGTCCAGCCCCTTCTTCACAGGCACAGTCACACGGTTGGGCAGCACCAGGTGGGCAGCAATGAGGTCCTCCAGCAGGCTGTCTGACACCTCACTGGACACAGGTAGGACCAGCTGTGGAGGGGTGGCACCGCCTCCCCATGCCACCTGCCACTCCATCCCTAGTAGGAACCAGGAGCCCAGCCTGGCAGGGCGGGCCCCACCTGGAGAACAGCCCTGACCCAGCTTACCTGGATAGCAGTGGGGGTGCCTATAAACTGTGACAGCCCCTGACATTCTATCTCAATAGCAGTCCTCCCACCTGCACATCCCCAACTCCCTCTGCCTCCAGGCTGCTTTGTTCTTGGGGGTCACACAGCACAGTGACTAAGAGCAAGGCTGAAGCCTGTGTTAGAACCTCAGCTCCACCGCCCACTAGCTGTGTGGCCTTGGCAAGTCTCTAACCTCTCTGGACCTCAGCATCCTCACCTCTAACCTGAGGCTAATAATGGGTACTCCTGGGGTTGCTGTGGGGCTGGGGGCATCTGAGTAAGGTGCTGAGAGCAGCATCTAGTCCACAATAGGTGCCATGAGAGCCCTTCTCCTTGACGTCACTCACACTCTCTTTGTTCACTGCCTGACTCCACTTCCCGGTACTGGGGGACAGGGATGGTACTTGGAACAGGGCTGGCATGGTGTAAATGCTCAGTAAATACTTTTTGAATAAAAGAACACATGCCTGATTCTCTGTCCAGAGTGGGTGAGATCCATGCAGGTATCAGTGAGTAAGTGAGTCAGCGGCCCTCTCCTGAGCCTGATGAGCCAGCAGGTGCCAGCCCTCACCAGTCCAAGTGTCCCTTCCTCCTGAGGAGGTGTGTCCAATGGGGCTGGTGCCCTTCTCTGCTCCTCTCACGGAGCCTGGGGCTCTGAGAGCAGCCTTCACTTGCCCCCACCCAGATGGTGAGATCTCCAGGACCAGCTCCTCCTCACTGGCCTCTGCTGTGACAGTGCCCCTTCCATGCCTATGTTTGTGACCATGGTCGGAGGAAGTCACATAGGCTTCTCACCACACACTTGGTTTGAGGAGGAATGGAGTGAGAAAGAAAGGAGGACACTTGTGTGTCCACACCCAATGTGCTGCCTCCACACACCTGAGTGTCCTCCGAGGGACCCAAGACAGAGCAACCAGGGTCCCCTTTTACTGAGGAAGAGCCCAGAGAGGTGAAACCACTTCTCCACAGTCACTCAGCTGCTAAGTGACAGAGCCCGGAGCTCGCTGCCTCTGGTTCTAGAGCCACACAGCCTCCCCTTGGACCACACCTCAGCAGATCAGAGCCACTCGCGCACTGCACCAGGACAGGGACTTGAACGTCAGCCCAACGTTCAGCAAAGCACTTCTTGCCCACTCCGTGGGTGTGTGTGTGTGTGTATGTGATGTGTGGTGTGTGTGTGTGGTGTGTATGTTCTCTGTGTATGTGTATGGTGTGTGTGTATGTGGTGCATGGTGTATGTATGT
>PVKP010045101.1:0-16323 GCA_004027715.1 Plecturocebus donacophilus | reverse complement strand
CTTCCTCCCTCCCTTCCTCCCTCCCTCCCTTCCTCCCTTCCTCCCTTCCTTCCTTCTCTTCCTTCTCTTCCTCCCTCTTTCCCTCCCTCCTTCCTTCCAACTACACTGGCTAGAACCTCCAGATTGAATAGAATCAGCAAGTATAGCCATCTTTGCCTTCTTCTGATTTTAGGGAATAGTTTTCATTTTTCACCATTAAGTATAATAACTCCTGGTTGTTTTGGTTTTGGTTTTCTAGATGCCAATATCAAATTGAGGAGGTTCTCTTCTAGTCCCAGTTTGCTGAATACTTTTTTCATAACAGGGTGTTGTATTTCTTAAAAAGTTTCTTATTTATCTATTGAGATGTTTATATATGATATTCTTTTTTCAACTGACATGGTGTAACATGTTAATTAATTTTTAGATGTTAAACTAACCTTGGATTCCAATCGGTTATGGTATATAATCCTTTTTATATATTTCTGGATTTGATTTGCTAGTATTTCATTGAGGTTTCATTTCCATTTGTCTATTCTCAATTCATATTTATAAATAAATCTTTGCTTTTTGTATTTTGTTGAATCATCTATTTATATGCTATGCTATTTTTGAATTATTTCACTCTTATATAATATGATATTTCTGTGTGTTGCAGACTTTTCTTTATAATTATAATTTTATTATATATATTTCAAATTATATTTTGTCATAAAATTATATAGATTGTACAGGCTATTTTACTGCAAAGTATATGTACAAATATGTTCTAATTTATTACTTTTCTTCATTGATTCTGGCTAAAAAGATGTTTCCTCCAGATATTATATTTTAACTCATGCTTTATTTAAGCACTTTTGAGCTACTATTTTTAAATTTATTTCTAAATTTAGAAATGTAGTTTGTTTCAACTATTTTGCCATCAGAATAGTAGTAAGAATCCAACTTTATATTTTATTCCTGATTACCACTTTTCCTAAGCAAAATTGATTTTGTTTCCATTCTAGAGAGCCTAAATCAACACCTACCAAACTATAGGCTGTCAGTAGAAATTTGTTGAATTAAGGAGTGAAAGAAAACAGATTATCACATTATATATTAGACTGTTATATCCAAAATTAATAAAACAAATGAACAAAATTTACTATATTCTTTGATGTTTCCTAAAAATTTGAGAATATTTCTGTGAATATTTGTGTGTCTGTGGCTGAGAAAAAGAGACACTGAGAAAGAATATCTTAGGGTTATCTTCACTGATCTTATAAATTTTTATCATTAATTGATGAATAGTTTTTTCTAAAAAGTGTTGCTTACACAGAAATAGTGATTTTTCAGGCCTGTGTTATAAAAATGATAGTCTACAAAAAAGCTAAACAAACTACAATGAAACATTAAATCTGTATTAGTAAGATAGACATAAAATGTGGGCAGCAGCAAACATTCATAATAAAAATACGTAAGAAGTTATTCATAGAAAGCTTTTACTGAAAGAATAACTATTTTAACATAGTTTGAATAGGAAATTGAAAGAGGCCTCTGGCAAAGAAGTAACATGGTTTCAACCTGCAAAAATTAAGAGGGAAGTTGGGGAATATAAATAGAACATTGTTGACCATGATTAAAAGAGAGGGAAATAAGTTTTTATTTTTATTTTAGTTTTCATTTCAGAGACAGGATCTTTCTCTGTTGCCTAGGCTGGGGTGCAGTGGTATGGATCATGCCTTGCTAATTTTTTAATTGTTTGTAGAGACAGGGTCTTATCATGTTGCCCAGGCTGATCTTGAAATTCTGGCATCAAGAGATCCTCCTGTCTCAGACTCCTAAAGTGCTGGGATTATAGGCATGAGCCACCACACCTGGAGTTAAATTCTAAGAGGCATAGCTTATATAACTGGAACGCTGGAAAGAGGTGAAAGCATTCTTATCCTTTTTCCGCAAAGTACCTTTATCTTTACCTATCTGAGTAGTTTGAAAATTTTATAAAATGCTCTTCTTTCTCTGTATTTATTTTTGGTTGAGACAAACTAATTCTGTGGCCACGTTAGAAATTAACTGATCTCAAATAAATTCCTCTCTCTTTCTTAAAGCCCATCTCTTTGAGACATCAAAATACAATGAAGTAAATAACAGAAAATGGAGTTAATCTCCTCATATGAATTTTCATAAAATAAATGTGGGGGCCCATGACCCATTTACAGTGAATGTTGGAGCTCTTGCTTTAAATAATTCAGTTCTAACTTACATCATACTTGTTTTGGAGTGTTGGTATAAAGTTCAGGTCATTGAAACTTGTATAACCATTATAAAGTCTAATGCTATATTATTTATTAGTTGTTTCTAAGTATGACAAACAAATTTTGTTGTTGTTGTTTTACTTTATTTTTTTATTTTACTTTTCAGTTTAGAAAAAATTAAAGTAAAAATTTGAAAGCAAATATAGATTATCTCTTAATGGCATAGTGTAGTGGTTTAGAGCCTAGAAGACCCTACCCTATATTCAGAGCTCAGAGGTTAGATTCTGGATTTTCCCCTCAATAGATAATTTAGCAGGTTAGCTAATCAATCTGTGTCTCATATGATTTGCCAGAATTTTTATGACATAAAGAGTTTTTATGAGCATAAAATAGTTAACAATTCTAAGGCACTCAAAATGATGTCAGAAACATAATAAGCAAATAATAAATAATTTATCTATGTCTATCTGACTTTAGGAAATAATGCTGTAGATTACCTGCTAGCCATAGAAAAAGGCATCTCTAGAACTAACGGAAAAAAAAATCTGGTTGCTTTTGATATGTGTGTGGTACCCAATCAAATATCACTTTTCTTTTTTAAATGAACCCAACTAGTGAAAAAATTTTCTCTTGTTTCTTAAACAAGAGCATTAATATAATCACATGCATGAGTATTAATTCTCAGAATCATCTTCCATACCAAGCTGGCACATGTTTACATTACATAGTTCAGCGTTTAAACAAATTATGTGTTGTTTTAAAAGATTTACAAGTTAAAATTCCAATTTCTTTTGTACTCCTAAGATTGAATTTAATATCCCTTCTTTTTCTCCTCCTTCTTCTTCTTAAAATAGAGTTTATGTGATCCTTTAATGAAAGGAAATTTTAAAGATCAATATTTTTTCTGTTATTTTTGTAATACTGGTTTGTTTTAATGTTTTAAACATTTTATATCAATTATGCTATTCTCTCTTTCTCCCTTTTTTCCCACTTCTGATTTTTTTATCCTTCTTCGGGCATATGTTCTTGAAAAAAATTTAAGCAATACAATATATTTTCTGAAGTCTTTCTAAATGTCATTTAAACACTTCCCAGGGACAAAGGCAGAATGCTGTGTTCTAGTGCCCACTATAAAAGGAAGGATTTGTCCTGTTCACTAGATTTTTCTGAAAGGAATTTAACAATTTGAAACCAAATGGCTTAGATTCCTTTTTCTGTATCCATTAAAAGCCAACATTTTATTTCCTTTTTTCAACTTGCTGTACTCCTTCACAAACACTTTGAGATTTAAATATCCTGAGTGTACTGAGATCCCAGGGGATTAGAGAAAGTTTTGAGTTATAAATGGAAGACATTTACACAACATGGCAAAAGCCTAGAAGAGTGAACCTAGATTTTCTCCCATGGATACTAAGGCTTCCTCATAAAGCTAGATGGTCCTAAATGTCCCTTGGCTAGCGGGATGCTATCACTGCTGTGAGGAAGTCATTGTGGCACATGGGGACTTAGAGATTCCTCAGCGAATAACAGCCCAATTACTTGATGCATATATGACCTGAGGCAAGCTGATCAAACTGTCTGTGATTTTGCTTGGTTCTTTGCATAATGCTGCCCCTGAAATAAATCCACATTAACTCTCTTTCCTAGAAACTTGTAAAACCAGTCTTGAGTTGAAAGATAAAAAATAGGGAACCAAGGAAAGGACTTGTAAAGACTTGAAATAAATAGCAGATACAAGACAAAAAAAAAAAAAAGGCTTGAATGAAGTAGTCAGAAAATCAAATTAGTTTTCTCCCTAAAGCTTGCCTTTTTTCAAATGTGTAATTATCTTGAAGGGATCAGAGCATAAAGGCTATTCCTGCAGAAGAGCGTTAGTTGGAGAGGAAGCGCCTGCATAGAAGAATCCTTTAAAATAAAACAAGAATATTGCAGTGAAGGACCAACACAAAATTTTATATTGAAGCTGTTTATTTAATTGGGCAAAAATAAATCATTTCCAACTCTTGAAATCCAAGTAGTATTTTCCAAAATAATGTGGCTGGAAACTGATGGCACACCCACTTTTTTTGACGTGTAAAACAGCCAGTATTTGGCAACAGTAATTTCTGTAATGCTCTAACTTGGAGAACAGAGAGCTATAAAAGTTGCTCTAGCATTCAATGAGGCACTTGCCAAGACTGAATAATCAGTAATGCTTGCTTTTTTCTTGAGGTTGACAATTAGATTTAATAATTTTACAGATTTTAATTGTTATATTAAGTATTTACTTGTAGGTATTATGTAAACATATCCTGAATCTCTATCATTAATACCTTAAGTTTATGTCTTCACTACTTTTTGCTACCTATTAGTTGTACAATGATTTAAATTTAGAATTGTATCAAGATTATGAAATAATGAGTTCATTGGTAATATACACAGTCAAATAATTGCAGTCAAGTAATGTACTTCATGTGAAAAATTTATGTTATTTCATATAAAGTTTTTCACATGATATGGTTTGGATTGGTGTTCCTGTCCAAATCTCATGTCGAATTTTAATACCCAGTGTTGTAGGTGAGGCCTGGTTGGAGGTGATTGGATCATGAGGACGGTTTCTCATGAATGGTTTAGCTCCATCCTATTGGTGCTGCTTTTTTGATGATGAGTGAGTTATCCTGAGATCTAGTTGTTTAAAAGTGTGTAGCACCTCTCACCTCTCTCTCTCTCCTTCCTGCTTTTGTCATGTAAGATGCATCATTATTCTTTGCCTTCTGCCATGATGAAAAGCTTCTTGAGGCCCTCCCAGGAGAAGATGCTGTCATGCTTTATGTACCGCCTGGGAAACCATCAGCCAATTAAATCTGTTTTCTTTATAAAATACCCAGTCTTGGGTATTTCTTTACAGCTATGCAGAAATGGACTAGTTCATCCCATTAAATATATCCATATGATTACTGTGCAATTAATTAAACTACTGCTCTATACTGTTTATAATTTTTAAATTCCTAAAGATTTTATTATGAATTATATCTCCCAAAGTGTATTTTATTAGAACTAAAACAATACCATAACTTATAACTGGGAATCATTTTTATTTAATAATTTTAGTATATTTCTAGATAACATTATTAATGTAAACTTAAATTGAATTTCACCTACTAGAAAGATAAGACTATCATGATCTCTCAGTATAATTCTTCACTATCTACATGGTGCATACATGATTATATTGCTAATTTTTATCATCTATTCAATGGAACAGGTATAATAGACCTTATTATTTAGTCAAAATGGCTTCTCATCACTATCTTGATTAGAAGAAGGCCTCCATACTACCATGAAAAATGCACACAAAAACACATATATGCACAATATCCTGGGCTCATGCCATTTACCATGCCCATATCATGTAGTATATTCAGTTATCTCTAGGCTATATACCCTGAAAGTTCTATGGTTTTAATTATAGGTTAGAAGAATAATTTTCTACTGTGAGGTTATCAGAAATACTGAATTTGGTGAATCAGAAGGCCATCGCACAGTTTTAAATTAACAAAACATTTGACTTACTAATAAATCTTCTTCTGTTTCAATTCTTTCTCATGATTTTAAAAATTTTATTTAACTGTATTTGTTTTAATTTCCTTATTACTATCTCATGATTAGGAGAAATTAATGAGAGGTATCATCTCTTCACTATTTGAAAAGTTTAAAGAAGATTTTTAAAAATATAACTAAAACCACACAGTTTTTATTTTTCTTCTCGTTTTTAATAATATAGATTACAAAGCTACTGTAATTAAAATGTGTTTTTGAGACTTTGAGCTTTTTTTACATGCCTATGTCAAATTTGTATAATTTAATAGACTCTATAAAGAGCTTTACAATGAGAATATAACCTCTTATTTCCAGAAATCTGGAGAACTATAAAATCTAAAAGTCCTACCCACTGGAGAAAAAAGATTCTGTATAAAACTTGCTTTCTAATGCATTGGAATGATAAATAAGAATAATCTCCAAAATTTATGAACAAATAAATAATTTAATAAAACAAAGATGTTTGAGCTATTATCTGTGTAGAAGTCCTGCATGTTGGGCATACTTGAATGGTAGCAAAAGCTTATGCATTCTAAGCCTTGGTCATTTTGCTCAATGTGAGAACTAAAACTCCAAGATTAAGTCTGGAATTTAGGAAGAATCTAAACTGACCGCCAGTTGATTGTTCCTTTTGGGTCTTTGAATGAGTGAGAAATAGAAACACTTTAACAGTGTTGGTGGGAGTGTAAATTAGTTCAAACATTGTGGAAGACAGTGTGTTGATTCCTCAAAGACCTAGAACCAGAAATACCATTTGACCCATCAATCCCATTACTGGGTATATACCCAATGGATTATAAATCATTCTACTATAAAGACACATGTACACATATGTTTATTGCAGCACTGTTCACAGTAGCAAAGACTTGGAACCAACCCAAATGTCCATCAGTAATAAACTAGATAAAGAAAATGTGGCATATATACATCATGGAATACTATGTAGCCATAAAAAAAGATGAGTTCATGTTCTTTGCAGGGACATGGATGAAGCTGGAAACCATAATTCTCAGCAAACTAATACAGGAACAGAGAACCAAACACCACATGTTCTCACTTATAAGTGGGAGTTGAAGAATGAGAACAATGGACACAGGAAGGGGAACATCACATACCGGAGCCTGTCAGGGGTGGAGAGCTAGGGGAGAGGGATAGGGATAGCATTAGGAGAAATACCTAACGTAGATGACAGCTTGATGGGTGCAGCAAACCACCACAGCATGTGTACACCTATGTAACAAACCTGCATGTTCTGCACACATATCCTAGAATTTAAAGTATAATAATAAAAAAGCAAATCTAAATCCTTTTAAGAATGACTGTGTAATTTTACCCTCAAGATTTTTATCAGTTATGAGCTATCAAATTAAGCTTTCAGACAAAGATCATAAACATATATAAAAACAAATGACATTAAAATCCAAGAATTTCAGATATTGCAATACTTAGATAAAATACAAGACAAAAAAGTGTAAAATGGTAAAATAAAAATAAAGTCACAAAATCAGAAAAATATGACTACAAAAGGCAATTTTACAAAGGTAGATTAGGAAATAATAAAATATAGAATAAAAATATAATCACTGAATTATAAACTCATTGAATGGCTTATTCTCAGGGACAATTGAAGAGAGAATTTGTGAAATGAAAGATATGTAGAGATAAATTACCCAAATCCAAACCCAAAGAGACAAGATTAAGAACATATAAAGTAAGAAAGAATAGGCATTTTTAACTTTTTGAACTGGCATTCAAAATGAGACAAAAGAGGAAATAGAAGAGAAATGATATTTAGTTATAGTTGAGAATGTGCCAAAAGTTAAAGAAGCAATTAATCCATGAATAGAGGTAGCACAACATATATTAGGACATCATAAACTAATTAACTCCATGCTTAGGCATATCTCAGTGAAACTTTGGAACAATAAGTTTAATATAAAGATTAAAATCACATCCAAAATAAAAAATTATATCTTGAGCAAAGGAAACTGGGCTGAGAATCTGCTACTCATAGCAGTAATAGAAACCAGAGAGAATGGTATAAAATCATTGTGCTATAGAGAGGAAATAATCAACTTAGAACTATATAACTAGCAATGATATTTCAATAAATGGGAAGAAATTAAAACACTTAAAAAACTGAGAGAATTTACTAGTACAGCATTTCTACAAGAATGTATACAGAGTAAATCAAGAAGAGGAAGAAAGGTTTCCCAAAGAATGTCTGATATGCAAAGATAAGGGAATAACAAACACATTTATAAATAGGATGTCAAACAAACATCTGTTTAAATGAATAATTATAATAATGAGTATCTTAAAAAGAGACAAAATTAAGGCCAGGCATGGTGGATCATGACTGTAATTCTAGCACTTTGGGAAGCCAAGGTGGGGAGATCACCTGAGGTCAGGAGTTTGAGACCAGCCTGACCAACATGGAGAAACCCCTTCTCTACTAAAAATACAAAATTAGCTAAGCATGGTGGCACATGCATGTAATCCCAGTTACTTGGGAGGCTGTGGCAAGAGAATTGCTTGAACCCCAGAGGGAAGGTTGTGGTGAGCTGAGATTGTGCCCTTGCACTCCAGTCTGGGGAACAAAAGTGAAACTCCTTGTCAAAAAAAAAAAAAAAAAAAGACACAATTAAACTACTATACACTAATAACATAGGAGTTCACATTGTGATGATTGTTGTCAGCGGTAAGGGTCCAGGAATTGTTTAGAAAGAGCATTAAGATAGATTAAAATAATTTTAAGGCCAAAAAAATAGTTTTGCCAGTAAACCCTAAATGTTTAAAACTATATGATAAAAATACAAATATTTCTATCTTTTCAATGAAAAAATAGAATAATAGAAGTGTAAAACAAAACCCAAATGTCAATCAATTAAAAACAAAGCAAGAAAAAATGCATAACAAAAGTGGGACAAATTGACAGCGAAAGTTATATACTGGAACAAAGCCAAATATAATACAAATCAAAATAATCATGAGTACAGTTTACATAGTTGTAAAATAAGTCATGTTTGACTAAAGCACTGCTAACTCTACTTTTCATAATACTAAAATACCAAAATACCTGAAATTTCAGGGTATGGATTAAAAGTAAAACTCTTGAAAACCTTATATTGTACAAGTTTTAATAAAAGAAAAAGAGATAACTATGTTGATATCAGAATAAAGAGAATTAAAAGTAATAGCATTTTCATTTATATTAATAATAAGGCTCAAATTATCATATATATTGAGTATATATATTTTTCTAATCTTGCATGTACAGATAAAATTGGCTGATCATATATCAAGCCAGTATTAACAAAACTATAATGATAAATGTACAAGTCTATCATTATGATGAAAAAATTTTATGTAACTTTTTCCATTTATGTTTGAGAAAAATGTATTTAAAAATTAGAACAAGAAATTTAATAAACACATAGTATTAGAAATCTGAGCCCTACAATTTAAAAATATAAAGTTGATAGTATAGCACATATGGATGATTTGCCAATATTGGTCATATAATAGGCCAAAAGGAAACCTCAACAAATTTCAGAGAATTGGTATCTTGCAGATTATGTTGTCTAGCACAATAAAATAAAGTTAAAAGTTATTGATAGAAAGCTGTACAATTCTCTAAATTGGTAGATTTAAAAAGGTTACTGTTAAATGATTTTTGATATAAAAAAGCACATCAAAGATTAGAAATAATTAGAACTAAAAAATAACAAAAAATGCTACATATCCCTATTTGAGAAGCAAGAAAAATGACAAATTGGGGGAAATTTAAATCATTACATGTTTTTATAAGAAAGACTACAAATTAATAAGCACAGCAACCAACTCATAGTGTTAGAAAAAAAGAGTATAACCCGAAGAAATTAGAATGAGATAACAAAGAGCTAAAATTATTTACATAGAAGAAAGAAAAATAATTTATTTAATTACTAAATGATGCAAATAAAATACAAATCAAGAAAAAGAGAAAGAAACAAAAATGAACAACAAAATTCAAGACATAACTTGAATTTCAGTAATAAAATTATAAAAGTATAATATGGAAAATTTTGAACTAAGAATAAATATAAAAACCTAGACAAACTAGATAAACTCTTAGTAAAATGTAACAAACATCACGAGGAAGAAAACTACATGGCAGTTTTCCAGACAGTCTTGGACCAATGCAGTTTTACCTTTCTCACTTGTTGTCTGGTCTTCTAGTCATATACAGGAGTTCCAAAGAATAACTGTAAAGTGTGCTAGGAAGGCAACATCCTGAGATAGGGGAGAGTTGACTGGAATACCGCAGGCCCTGTTCTTGTCCCCTAGAAACAGAGTGTCCTTAGTGATTTATACCCTATGGCACTTCAGATATCAAATCTAGGATGGGTTGGTTTTAGCAGTCCCTCAGCTGTGTTGCAAGTGGTGGATGCATAGATAATATTCCAGCCACCTTGGGTGGTTTTCCACATTCCTGGAGGTGGGGAGATTTGCCATGAATCTTTAGCTTCTGTTGTCCCTTGCTGCCTATATGTACGTTACAAGTCCACTGCATGTAGCTGGTTGTGTGTCTAAGTGTTCTGTCTCACTTGACTTAGGCGAGTAGTAAAAATGCAGACCAAGATGCAGTGTGCTGAAATGGGAACGAGCTCACCACGAACCTGCTTCACAAGTTCAGAAATCTCAGAAGAAAGTATATCTGTAACAAATTGTCTTCCCTCCAAGAAAACACTAATTCTTTGCTATTTTACAAGGTACTCCCACAAGACCAGATCATTTCACTGTTACAATAACTCTTCCAAAGTATATAAAAGAGAAATAATTTTTCATTCATCTTGTGCATTTATGACAACAAGACAAAGACAGTACAAGAATGGAAAATCTGAGGCCTCATTAACTCATGATGCTAGATACAAATATAATAAAAATATTAGCAAACAGATTCCAGTAATTTCTATAAATTGATAAATTATGACCAAGTTGGACTTATTCTAGAAATTCAACAGATATAACATTAGTAAATTGATAACTTTATTTTACTGTGTTACAGACTGAAGAAAATATGATTAGATATCTCATTAGATATTATAAAAATGCATTTTATATAATTCAAAGTCCACTAATAAAAGCATTTAGAAAATAAAAATATTTTGGAAGTTTCTCTCAGGATAAATTATATTTGCCATAAAGCTACAGAAACTATCATTGTACTAGGAAAGCATCAAAAAAGCATAACATTTAAGTAAAGAGCTATATAAGGGTTTTTGTTATCATGTCATCACCTCTTACACTCAAAATGTATAAAGGACCCTTCTGTACTCAGACTAAAACAAAGACATGAAAAATTGAATTCATGACCGTATATGCAGAAAACCAGAGTATTTACAGACAGATTGTTAGAAAAAATGAGTTTAGCTAAGTGGTAGGAGAGAAAATAAATACATAAAAATTGATTTTGTTTTATATTTTTATGTACTACCAATGGCCAATAAGAAATAATAATAGGAAACATCTAAGAACATACCTAATTAAAGTTTTTAAAGAAAATATGGATACTTTTATAAGACCTTCTCAAAAGACATTTTTTAAAGACTTAAATAAAAGGAGAGATATAGCATGGCCATGGAGAAGAAGTAATATTATAAAGATGTTCTTTCTCCTTTAATTGATCTATACATTTGTGTGTTTGTCAGGAGGTGTGTGTGTGTTTAATTGACAAGCTAATTCTAACATTTTTATGGAAGAATACAAGAGCAAGTGATCAATGCTAGACAAAATAGTTCAAGGCAGAGCATTTCCTATGAGACATTAAATTGTGGTGTACATATATAATAAATAAGGTATGGTAAAATTGATTCAGGGTTAAAAATATTTACAAATGCAGCAGACTAGAGAGATCCAAAACCAATCTAATTACGAATGCAGAAATTTTTCTCACTGCTCTGTTTCTACCACCTGAAATGTAACTGACATATAGTAAGTACTCATTAAATATTTCCTTAATGGATTTTGCATATTCTCTGGCATATGTGGCCCTGCTAATAAGTGGGAGAAAGATGTAACTGTTTCATAAATTATTCTGGGATTATTGGTTACTTCTGTGTCACAAACTCCTTATCAAATTCTATACATAGAAACAAATTCAAATAGTGTTGAATATTTAAAATTTTTAAAAATCATAATTTTAGGTTTAAAATATGTAATATATAGATATCACATTAAAGAATATTTAAACTAGACACAAATATTTAAAAACTCAAAGTTTAAAAATTAATTGAACATATTGATATTAAGATACCCTCATCAATGGGCACTATGTGGCAAGATAAACTATACTCTGCAGAAAGTATTTGAATCATATGCAACTGAGAAAAATAATTATATAGAATATATAAAAAGCACTTACAAGTCAGTAAGAAATAACTCAATATAAAAATGGGCAAATAATATAAATAGGTAATATTTATAAAAACTGAATGGTAAATATGTAAACAGGCTCACTCTTCGTAGTAATCAGATAATTAGTAATTAATGCTGTGATATACCATGTTATTTATTTTGGCCAGACTGATGAAATTTGGACTTACAATAAATAAACACAAAATTTTGGTGAGCATAGGGGTTAAATGAGAACCTTTGTATACTGTTATCAGCAGTGTAAATTCGTACAATCCCTTTAGAAAATAATTTTGCATTGTATTTTAGGTCTGAAGATTCTTATTCTCTACAACACAGCAATTTCACTTCTAGGTATATATCATAGAGGACTTTTACATATGTGTGCCACAAAATGTGTACAAAAATACTCCTTGTACTTTGCTCTTAAAGAGAATAACTAAACAATTGCAATATTTATCAACAGGAGAATTGATAAAGTGTAGAATAATCTCAGAATGAAATGTTGGATCACAATGAAATTAAAGTATAGCCATATGCAACCACATGAATGATTTTAAAAATACTGCTGAGGTCTTCTAAATATACAATGATGTCATCTGCAAATGGAGACAATTTGACTTCCTTCTTTCCTAATTGAATACCCTTTGTTTCTCTTTCTTGCCTGATTGCTCTGGCTAGAACTTCCAATACTATATTGAATAGGAGTGGTGAGAGAGGGCATCCTTGTCTAGTGCCAGATTTCAAAGGGAATGCTTCCAGTTTTTGGCCATTCAGTATGACATTGACTGTGGGTTTGTTGTAAATTGCTTTTATTATTTTGAGGAATGTTCCAGTAATACCTAGTTTATTGAGAGTTTTTAGCATAAAGGGCTGTTGAATTTTGTTGAAGGCAGTCTTTGCATCTATTGAGATGATCATGTGGTTTTTGTCTTTGGTTCTTTTTATGTGATGATTACATTTATAGATTTGTGTATGTTGAACCAGCCTCTCATCACCAGGATAAAGCCTACTTGATCATGATAGATAAGCTTTTTGATGTGCTGTTGGATTCAGTTGTCATTATTTTATTGAAGATTTTTGCATCAATGTTCATTATGGATATTGGCCTGAAATTTTCTTTTTCAGTTTTGTCTCTGCCAGGTTTGGGTAGAGGATGATGTTGGTCTCATAAAATGAGTTAGAGAGGATTCTCTCTTTTTGTATTGTTTGTAATAGTTTCAGAAGGAATGGTAACAGCTCTTCTTTGTACCTCTGGTAGAATTCTGCTGTGAACCCATCTGGTCCTAGATATTTTTTTTTGGTTGGTAGGCTATTAATTGCTGCCTCAACATCAGCTCTTGTTTATGATCTATTCAGAGATTTAATTTCTTCCTGATTTAGTCTTGGGAGGGTATAAGTGTCCAGGAATTTATCCATTTCTACTAGATTTATGGGTTTATATGCATAGAGGTGTTTGTAGTAATCTCTGATGGTGGTTTATATTTCTGTGGATTTGGTGGTGATATCTCCCTTATCATTTTTATTGTATCTATTTGATTCTTCTCTCTTTTCTTCTTTATTAGTCTGGCTGCAGTCTCTTTTGATATTTCAAAAAATCAGCTTCTAGATTCACTGATTTTTTTAAAGGGGTTTTTGTATTTCCATCTCCTTCAGTTCTGCTCTGATCTTAGTTATTTTTTATCTTCTGCTAGCTTTTGAGTTTATTTGTTCTTGCTTTTCTAGTTCTTTTAATTGTGATGTTAGGGTTTTGGTTTTAGATCTTTCCTGTTTTTTTTTTTGTGAGCATTTAGTGGTATAAATTTCCCGCTTCATACTGCTTTAGCTGTGTCTCAGAGATTCTGGTACATTGTGTCTTTGTTCCCATTGGTTTCAAAGAACATCTTTATTCCTGCCTTCATTTCATTATTTATCTAGTAGTCATTTAGGAGCAGGTTGTTCAGTTTCCTTGCAGTTGTGCAGATTTGAGTGAGTTCTAATTTGGTTGCACTGTGGTCTGAGAGACTGGCTATTATGATTTCTGTTCTTTTGCATTTGCTGAGGAGTGATTTACTTCCAATTATGTGGTCAATTTTAGAGTAAGTAAGATGTGGTGCTGAGAAGAATGTATATTCTGCAGATTTGGGGTGGAGAGTTCTGTAGATGTCTATTAGGTCCACTTGGTCCAGATCTGAGTTCAAGTCCTGGATATCCTTGTATATTTAGAAGACCTGATCGTCTCAGCCCAAAATCTCCTTAAGATGAAAAGTAACCTCAGCAAAATCTCAGGATACAAAATCAATGTGCAAAAATCACAAGCATTCCTATAAACCAATAACAGACAGAGACCAAATCAGGAGTGAACTCGCATTCACAGTTGCTATAAAGATAATTAAATACCAAAGAATACAACTAACAAGGGACATGAAGGACCACTTCAAGGAGAACTACAAAGCGCTGCTCAACGAAATAAGAGAGGACACAAACATGGAAAAACATTCCATGCTCATGGATAGGAAGAATAAATATCATGAAAATGGCCATACTGCCCAAAGTTATTTATAGATTCAATGTTATCTCTATCAAGATACCATTGACCTTCTTCACAGAACTAGGAAAAACAACCTTAAACTTAATATGGAACCAAAAGGGAGCCCACATAGCCAAGACAATCTTGAGGAAAAAAAAAATGCTGGAAGCATCACACTACCTGACTTCAAACTATACTACAAGGCTACAGTAATCAAAACAGCATGGTACCAGTACCAAAACAGAGGTATAGACCAGTGGAAGAGAACAGAGGCCTCAGAAGTAATGCCACACATCTACAACCATCTGATTTTTGACAAACCTGACAAGAACATGCAATGAGGAAAGGATTCATTGTTTAATAAATGGTGTTGGGAAAACCAGCTAGTCAATGTGCAGATGCTGAAACTGGACCCCTTCCTTGCACCCTATCCAAAAATTTACTCCACATGGATTAAAGATTTAAACATAAGACACTAGAAATAAACACTATAAAAACACTAGAAGAAAACCTAGGCAAATATTCAGGACTTAAGCATGTGCGAGGGCTTCATTATGAAAACACCACAAGCAATGGCAACAAAAGCCAAAATAGACAAATGGGATCTAGTTAACCTTAAGAGCTTCTGCACAGTAAAAGAAACTATCATTAGAGTGAACCAATAATCAACAGAATGGGAAAAAATTTTGCAATCTACCCATCTGGTAAAGGGCTAATATCCAGAATCTACAAAGAACTAAAACAAATTTACTTGAAAAAAAAAACATCAAAAAGTAGGCCAAGGATATGAACAGACACTTTTCAAAAGAAAATATTTATGCAGCCAACAAACATGAGAAAATGCTAATCATCACTGGTCATTAGAGAAATGCAAATTAAAACCACATTGGAGAGAGATCCAAGATGGCTGATCACTAGCAGCTCAGGATTGCAGCTCCCAGTAAAAGCGCAGAGAGCCAGTGGACGCCACACTTACCGATGGATTTTTGCTGCCCACGGACCAGGACATTCCCAGTGGAGGAGCCCCACGGGTCGCCAGCGTGACCCTTTCGGCTGGCGCGGCTTTTTTGCCGGTGCCTCGGCTCAGCGGCTCTTGGTGCGGAGTGAACGGGACTGAGTCTCCTTTTGGATGATGTTTGGCGCTCTGGGAAGTCAGAGCAGTCCATCCAGCTGACTGAAAGAGGGACTGAGAGGCCAGACCGGAGACCCCCGGGCAGAAAAGCACCACGAATTTCAACGCTGCTGTCTTAGCTAGCGTTGCGAGTCCCACAGTGAAAAGTACACAGATTCCGGAGCTGGGAATTGACAAGCTGGACGTCCACTCAGAGACCTGATTTGAAAGTGGATAATTACAAAGACGACAGATGGATAAAACCATAAAGATGCCAAGAGGCCACCGTAAAAAAACTGAGAATACTCAAAATCAAAAAGCCTCTCCTACAGAGGACGCTAGTTCCTCATCAGTAACGGAGCAAGGCTTGATGGAAGACGAGTGTGAAGAATCATCAGAATTAGGCTTCAGAAAGTGGATAATAAGAAACTTCTGTGAGCTAAAAGAATATGTTCTAAAGCAATGCAAAGAAACTAATAACTTTGAAAAAAGATTTGACGAAATGCTAATGAGAA
>PVKP010045100.1:0-16323 GCA_004027715.1 Plecturocebus donacophilus | reverse complement strand
GCTCTCATTGCCCAGGCTGGAGTGCCACTGCATAATCTTGGCTCACTACAACCTCCGCTTCCTGGGTTCAAGTGATTCTCCTGCCTCAGCCTCCCAAGTAGCTGGGATTACACCATGCTCAGCTAATTTTTTGTATTTTTAATAGAGACGAGATTTCACCATGTTGAACAGGCTGGTCTCAAACTCATAATCTCAGGTGATCCCCTTGCCTTGGTTCCCAAAATGCTGGGGTTACAGGCATGAGCCACCACGCCCGGCCCTAATGGGCTTTCTTCATGGTTCTTTACCCATCCTTCCTTTAACTCAGCAGACGCTGAGCCAGAGAGTGCCACAGGGTGATGAGTGCATCCAGCTCGTGCCCATCTCATGGTTCGCAGCTGACATTAACACAGGACTGGCCAAGCTGGACTTTCCTGTAAGATTGGGGAATTCTATCTAAATGTTGGGTACTTTTTGTTTATTTGTTTCTCTGTGTGCTGCCATCTCACTTGTTCTACTTTCATGTGAAGTGCAGCTGCTTGGAGACTCTCAATTCCATTTACAGCTTTTTTGGGTTGGCCTGTTGTATAGGAAATATTTATTTGGTGACCACAGCTCCTTTCTCTTTTTGAAGCTGAATTGGAAAATGCTGTCTATCCATCGAGAATGCTCTAGTTAATGAGAAACAGATGGTGGTCTGAGAGGTACAAAACTTCACTAGTTTTAGTGAATTTTTATAATTTTCTGTTGCCTCAGCCTCCATTTTGAATACGGTTTAACTCTCTTGTACCAGAAGCAGGGCTTAGCTGTGTTTTTGACACAGTTTCCAGCTTTATGTCACAGCCAAATGGCTTAAGCTGGTGGCCAGAGATTAAAAACTAAGAGTCACCTCTCTCAGCCAGCAGACTGGGCTCCCTGCATTCCCACCGCTTCCTGAAGGCATTTACTGGATAACTTGGTGTGGTCCACACCCTAGTCACTTATGCACACAGCAGCCCTCCTTAGCCAAGGTCTTGCTTTCTGCAGTTTCAGTTATCTGTGGTACAGTAGGAGATATTTACAGAGAGGGAGTGAGCACATTCACTTAACTTTTATTACAGTGAATGGTAATAATTATTCTATTTTATGAATACACACATATATATACACACCATATATGGTGTATATATGTGTATATATACAGATATATATATGCATACAGATTATATATATATATATACACACCGTATACGTGTATGCACCATAGCTGTATGCGTATGTATATCTATATATGTGTGTGCCTCTGTGTGTGTGTGTGTGTAACCCCAGCTCTTTGAGAGCCGAGGCAAGTGGATTACCTGAGGTCGTGAGTTTGAGACCAGCATGGCCAACATGGTGAAACCTCGTCCTACTAAAAATACAAAAAATTAGCTGAGCGTGGAGGTGGGCGCACACACATATATATATATATGTGTGTGTGTGTGTGTGTGTGTGTATATATATATATATATATACCTATATGTATATATACATAAATGCATATGCATACAGCTATGGTGCATACATATATGTATATATAGACATATGTACATATGCACATATTCATACAGCTATGGTTCATACAAATATATGGTGCATATATATGTGTATGTGTATATATATACATATATATAACCATATATATCTAGGGTTTGGTACTATCCATGGTTTCAGGTATCCACTGGGGGTCTGGGCATGTATTCCCCAGGGATAAGGGGGGGACTACTGTACTTCTAGTTGTCACTCTGTCTGCCTGACTCTTCATTCTTGACTCTCATGTATCTTTGAATTTGCTTCCTGTTGTGCTAGTGTACTAAATTTGTGCCTTCCGTCTGAACAACCAAGGGTTGCCTCAGGCCAGGTTTTTTTCTGAACACCAAGAAGAACACAAGCCTGGGCTCTCAGTGCCACAGCAATGCCAGGAAGACATAAACTAGACACAGGTCACGCAACGGCCTGTCAGCATAAATGTCTGCCAGCATAAATGGGTTTCCCATGTAAGGGACCCCGGATGACTAGGCATTAGACAGTTCTTCAGGAAAAACAAAATATCCTGTGAAAGGCACACTGGAAACACCCATGTTCACCCCCGCTTCATTTCCTACTAGGGTGCCGCTGACAGCTGTTCTGGTACTAAACCCCAGTTTAGTTGGGGGTTCTCAAAACCCTAGCCCTGGAGATTTTCTTGGTGAAAATTCAGGGCTTCATCTGTAGTCAGGATATTTCAGAGTTAATTTGTAATTACTCAGTTGGAAAATAGTTTGTATCCTGGTTCACAGCTCAAATACAAGGTAAATATTATTAAGGTATTCATCAATACATCAGTAATAGCCAATTTCCATAAGCGCTTACTAAGTACCAGGGACACTTCTAAGTGCAGATTTATTTATTGTTTTTATTTCCTTCTGAAAATGTATGTAGAGTAGAATTCGCTCTTTTGGTGTATTGGTCTTGACAAATGCATGGTCATATAACTACTGCTAACATTTAAATAGAGAAGTTACCTCACCTGCAAAATCCCTGCTCCCTACCCCTGAGCCTGTGAACCACTGATTTGTTTTCTGTCTCTATAATTTCCCTTTTTCCAGAATACTGTATAAAAGGAATCATAGATATTCAAGTCTGCCTTCATTCTGAATTCTGAGTCAAATAGACTTTCAAGTCTGCCTTTGTTCTCAAAAGCATAATGCATTTGAGATGCCTGTATATTGTTGCATGCATCGGGAGTTTATTCCTTTTAATTCCTGAGTAGTATTCCATTGCACAAATATGCCACGGTTTGGTGATGGATTCACTAGGAGGAAGACGTTAGGGTGGTATCCAGTTTTGAGTGACTATGAATAACGCAGCTATAAACCCTCATTTACAGGATTTTGTATGAACGTTTTTATTTCTCTTGGTAAATACTCAGGAGTGGAGTTTCACATGCTACGTGTATGTATGTTTAACCTTGAAAAAAACTGCCAAGCTGCTTTCCAAAGTGGCTATATTATTTTGGATTCTTACCAGTAATTTATGAGAGTTTCAGTTTTTCCACATCCTTGCCAGCATCTGGATTTGTCAGTTTGTTTTTTTTAAATTTAGTTATTCTAGCAGATGTGGTGTAGTATCACATTGTGGTTTTAGTTTGCATTTCCCTAATGATTAGTGATTTTGACCATCTTTTGTGCTTATCTGCCATCCAGATATCATCTTTGGTGAAGTGTTTTAAAAAATATTTTGCCCATTTATTTTAATTGGGGTTCCTTATTGTCTTATTATTGAGTTGTAAAAGTGTTTAATACAGTTTGGAAACCAGTTCTTTGTCAGGCATATGATCAACATATATTTTATCCCAGTTTGTGGCTTACCTTTTTAATTCCTTAATAGTGTCTTGTATATAGCAGAAGTTTTTAATTTTGCTAAGGCCCAGCTTATCAATTCTTTACTTTCATGGATCATGAGTTGGATAAAATATTTATGAAAGTACAAAGACTTTCTCCTATGTTTTCTTACAGAAGTTTTATAATTTTTGTCTCTTACTTATAGGCCTATAATCCATTTTGAGTTAATTTTTTTCTAAGGCATAAAGTACAAGTTGAGGTCATTTTTTTCCCTGTGTATGAGTGGTGTTGCAGGACCATTTGTTGAAAAAACTAGTCTTTCTGAATTCACTTACCTTTGTTGAAAATCAATTGATCATATAAATGAAGGTCTATTTATGGCCTATCTATTCTCTTCCTCTAGTCTACTGGGCCATCTTTATGCCAATACCACACTGTTTTTTTTGTTCATTTGTTTTTGTAGGTTTATATAGTAAATCTGAAAATCAGGTAATGTGAGTTATCCAGATTTTTTCTTCTTTTTGCAAAATTATTTTGACTATTCAAGTTCCTTTGTCTTTCCATGTAAATTTTACAAACAGCTTGCCAATTTATATATATAAAAAAACAGAAATTCCTGTGAGATTTTAATTGGCATTGCATTGAATTTTTAAATGTGTTTGGGAAGATTTCACATCTTAACAATTGTGCTTCTCAATCCATGAGTATAGCATAATCTTTTGACTTCTTTAGCTTTTGATTGATTTATTTCATCAGTGTTTTTAGTTTTTAATATACGAATCCTGCATGTACGTTGTTCTCAAGTATCTAAGCACTTCCTATACTTTTTTGGCACTACTGTAAATGGTGCTTTTTAAAAGTTATGATTTCTAATACTTTGTTGCTAGTACATAGAATAAAAATTCATTTTGTACGTGCACTTTGTATCCTCAACCTTGCTAAACTCACTTATTAGTATGAGATTACTTTGTTGTTGCTATCTTGAGACTTTCTGCATAGACAATCATGTCATCTGTGAATATACACAGCTCTATTTCTTTCTTTTCAATCTATATATACCTCACTTCTTCTTGCCTATCACTCTATCTTGAACTTCCAGGATGATGTTGAACAGGAATGGTGAAAGAAGACGTCCTTGTCTTGTTCCGGATCTTAGGAAGAAAGCATTCAGTCTTTTACCACTGAGTATGATATTGACTGTAAGAGTTTTCTCTAGATTCTCTTTATTAGGTTAAGAATGCTCCTTCTTATTCCTGGTTTCCTCTGAGTTTTTATGATGAGTGGATATTAAATTTTGTCAAAAGCTTGTACTACATCTATTGAGATAGTTAAATGTTTTTATTATTCAGTTTTTTGATATCATGAATTACTTCATTAGATTTTTGAGTATAAAACCAGTCTTGTATTCTCAGGATAAATCATTGTCTATTATTGCTATTAATTATTTTTATTTTAATAATGTATTGTTAGCTTTAATTTGCTAATATTTTTGTTGAGCATTCTTGTATCTCTGTTCACTAGAGATAATGAACTTAGGTTTTCTTTCGGTACCAGTGAGATTTTGGCCTCATAAAATGAGTTGTTAAATGTTGCTTTCTCTTCTGTCTTCTTGAAGAATTTGTGAAGAATTGCTTTTATTCTTCCTTAAATGTTTAGTAGAATTCCCCAGTGAAGTATTTTGGACCTAGAATCTTCTTTATGAGAAGACTTTTTTACAAGACTTTTTAAACTACGTGTTCAAATTCTGTAATAGACAGGCCTATTCAGGCATGTCTATTTCATCTTAAATAAATTTTTGAAGTTTGTGTCTTTCAGAAAACTTGGTCCATTTCATTTAAGTTGTGTAATTTATAGTATAAAGTTTTCTAAATTGTTAACTTATTGTTGTTTTAATATCTACATGGTCTGTGGTGATGTTCCCTCCCTAATTTCTGACATGGGCAACTTTTGCTTTCATTCTTTTGGTTAGTCTGAACAGATACTTATCGATTTGGTTACTTTTTTGAAGTACCAGCTTTGGTTTTAATTGTTTTGATGTTTTCAGCTTCATTGATTTCTGCTCTAATCTTTACTATGTTCTGTCTTCTTCTTGCTTTAGCTTTGTTTATCTTGTTCTAAGAAGGTAGAAGCTTAAATCATTGACTTGAGAAATTTTTCTTTTTTAATATGAACAGTTTAATGCTGTAAATTTACCTCCAAACACTGCTTTAACCACATCTCACAAATTCTGACATGTGTTTTTATTTTCATTTAATTTATAGTATATGTTAAATTTTCTTTCGAATTTTCTCTTTGATCCTTGGGTTATTTAGAAGTGATTGGCTTAAATTCCAAGTATTTCCTTAAAATGTGAAATTATAGTATGCTATATGGATTTCAAAGTCTGGAGAATGTGGGACGAATCCTACATAAGAGACAGCTGGAGAAGGGGCTTCCTTATTTCCCTGTAGAAACCTGTACAAGTTCCAGGCTCACCTCCATGATATACACGCACAAGACCAAAGCAACATTGCAAAGGCTTTGAAAACTGACGTAAGATTTAACCACCATCTAAGTCTCAAGCTAACATCTGAAGCCTGAACATGCATGAACAGACACAGAGTAGCATAGCTAAGATTTCAGACACTGGCATAAGATTAAGACTATTGCCTGCAGAAGGAGAGAGAGAATTTTCTGCCGAAATCTAAATAGGTTAATTGACTTACTCTAAAAAATCAACATTCTTCAGAGGATTATAAAGGGACATAAGAATGAAAATCTCCAGAACACAGTCCTCACAATGTCCAGGATACAATCCAAAACTACTTGACATACAAAGAAATGTCCAGAAGAGGGGCCACCGAAAAACAAAGCCAAGCCCAGATAACTCTGATCCTAGGCCACTGTGCGATCAGCGACTCAGTCAGGAGATGCTTGCACCCGACTCCCAGCCTTCTCCATTGTATGCTTCAACCCACAGGGAATCAGAAGGGGGCAAGGGGTTTGGGGAGAGTAGGAGCAAAGGCAAGAAGCAGCAGAGAAAAGACGTGAAATATAACTCCATTCCAGGCTGCAAGCCTCAGGTATGATTCTAACGCTGGGAAAGGATTTAGTTCTAAATCAAGCTTGAAACTGAACATGTTCATGAATAATTGAGGATACTTTTCCTAGGAGTAGCTTAATGCTTTTCTGCTACTTAAGAGTGACCAGAGATATCATGAAGTCTGATGCCATTTTTATCCAAGGAAAGAGAAAGATCTAGGTCTATTCAATAAATGCCAAGAAAAAAGAAAAAAAAGAGAGAGAGAGTTGCTCTGTGATTTTATTCCATGAGTCAGATTTGTTCAATGTAATGGTTGCATCTGAGTTCCTTTAAAAAATGTACTTATACTACACTTGAAGCTGTTTTGTAGCTTCTTTTTTTCAGTAACAGCATATTGTCAATGTCTTCTCACATACTAGATAGTATTCTGATATATGGGTGCAATGTAATTTACTTAATTTTCTGTTATAGCAGAGTTGGTAAGTTAGAGCCTTAGTTCCAATCTCTCACCATAATGAATACAACTCTTAATGCATCTTCTTTCATTTATCTGTTTTCTTCCCTTTAAAGTCCTAGAAATGTAATAGATATGTCAAAGGGTCTACATGTTCTTCTACAAAGCTTTAATGGCTCACTTTCCCACCTACACTATGTGAGTCTGCTCATTTCCTGAAAATCTTACCAACACTAGATTTTCAGTTTTTATAAAACTTTTGCCAGTTCTATAGGCCTAAGAAGTACCTGCCCATGGTTTCAATTTTCAGTTCTTCACATCAGAGGGGGTTAAATATCTTCTCATATGATTTTCCTTTGGGCCTTAGCCTTATATGCTATACTAAACTCTCTAATTCAGAGAACAGAAGGTGAGTTGTGAATTTTGGCTGTACTGAAACATTGCTGCTGATATCTACTTTTTAGTTTGTTTCTCTTGACTCGTCTCATATCAATTCACTGAAAAAAAAAAAAAAAGACCAAAAAAACAGGCAACCTTAATGATGGTCTCTAGTTTCCAGAAAGCAGAAACTCCGAGAAGTAATTTGACTATTATAACTTAAAAGTGGAAGGCATCTCCAGAAACTAACCAGTAAAGAATTTCTGAAAAGATGGAATTTGTATTTGGAACACAATTCTTCAAAATACCTTTAATATCACTGTCTCTTTTCTTCCTTCTCTTAATTTCTTTGGTGTCTAGGAAGCAGATTTGATGGTGCTATTTGTCTTTGCTGTATAACTAGGGTGATCAGATGTCCCTGTTTTGCCCGAGGGATCCTGATTTAAGCTTGTTGGCCCAGCACGATCATTAAAAGCACCCATTTTTACTCTCAAGAGTGCCTCCTAATTTTAATAATTTTAATAAAAACATTTGAATACAAGAATTAATAATAGTTTATTAAAATGTTAAAGGATTTCAACATATGGATTGATTTTGGTAATCATTAATGTGTTTGAGGTAGTTACTTTGTGCCAAGCACTGTTCTAAGTACTCTCACTTAATCCTCACAACACAGCTTTAGCTAGATGCTCCTAATCTCTTTAGTTTATGGAGATCAAAACTAACAGTGATGGCAGAATGCTAGATGGTGAAGGGGAGACTGAGGATTTGTACCCTAAGGCCTGACCTCAGAGTCCAGGCTTTTCACTCCCTCGCTGTACACAAGATGCAGCAAGGACGGGTGGAGCTCTGGCAACATTTACCTGCCCCTTCCCTTTAGCCACAGCACTCTCACATCCTAGCAGGGCACAGGCCTCCCTTAGAGCCATCTCACTAAGTTATGGCCAATGGGACAGGAATGGAAATGATGAGTACCCCGAAAGATCACGACATAACAAGGAATGGGTATTTGCTCTCCTTGAAACTTCCACATTCTCTTTAGCTGCAACTCAAATGTGATGGTGAATTCAAAGCAGCTTTAGACTCTAGAAGCTGGTGTAGAGGTTGGCGGACGGGCCCTAACAGCCCCAGATGCTGTCTTTGGACTGCTGCTATGTGAGATGGGGAGAAGTCCTGTCTTGGCTAGCCTGTTATATTTTAGGGTCTTTGGGGCATAGTAGCTTACACTGTGCCTTAGGTAATACAGAGCTCATCTGCCCATAGTGATAAATAGAATTCTGTCTAAAATGCAGAATTTACTATCATTATTCTTCTCCACATAATGAAAGCTAATGAAGAGACTGGCAAAAAAGATATTTTTAAAAATCTTGACTACGGATGCTCAACAAATCTACATATTAATGATTACATATAATTTTTAAAAATATGGTTTTCAGTCTCTGCATCTCTAATAGTCTTCTTTGGATGCAATAACAAATTACAACAAACATAATGACTTAAAATGGTACAAATTTATTCTCTTACAATTCCGGAGGTCGAAAGTTTGAAATCAGTTGCATTGGGCGGAGGTCAAGTTGTCGGCAGGCTGGTTCCTTCTGGAGGCTCGGGAAGAATCAGTTTCCTTACCTTCTTCAGTGTCTAGTGGCTTTCTGTGCTCCTGGGCTTGCGGCCCCTTCCTCCACCTACAAAGCAAACCACTCTCCAGCTTTACTTCTGCCTTTTCCTTTGCCTCTAAATCCCACTGGCACCCCTTTGATAAGAACCATTTTGATTACACTGGGCTCACTCAGATAATCCAGGAAAAATCACCCCATCTGGAGACCCTTACCTTAATCGCATCCACAAAATCCTTTTTGCCGTGTAAGGTAACATTCGCAGGTTCTGAGGATCAGGTGTGAATGTATTTTGGAGCTGTTATTCACCCTAAAGCAGCAGCTGTGGAATTTATTGACTTCATCTGAGGGTAAGAGGCTAGACAGTTTCTCCTCTGATTCTGCCTGTGGTTGTAAGTTGATGGGTGGCCAAGGCAACTACTGTATCCCTTGTTAACAGTCCCTAAAGAAAGATGTCCACAGTCTTTGGCTGGACTAATTTAAATAGACCATCAAATAAGAACCATGGCATCAAAGAGACTTAAGACTCCCACACAATAACAATGGGGGACTTCGGCACTCCACTGTCAATATTGGATGGATCAACAAGACAGAAAATCAACAAGGATATCCAGGACTTGAAAAAAAAAAAAAAAAAGAACCATGGCATCAGAATAGATGGTGAATTTTGGACACTTGAGAATGCAGATCTTAAAGAAGGATAAAGACACAAAGAAGGTTGTTCCGTGAATATCGGTTATGTGGAAAAACCTGAGACTGATCACCTCTCAGTTTATGCTGAAATTCTATTAAGACATCTTGAAGGAATTAAGTTAGTTGTGGAATTTCAGAATTTTGTAATGTTTTATTTACAAGATATTATTCAGAAATACTTACAAAACAATATTCTATAAACAATTAACCACTTTAAGAGCAGGGTAGCTACACTTGTGATTTGAGACCCACTTACTGGACTGGGAACCTTGTCTTCGTTCGTCAGTGCGAACCCTCTCTGAGTCTTCTTTTCTCCATTCACAAAATCAGGATGTTGACCTAATAGCTAACGTTTGTTGGGAAGTCACTGCATGCCTTGGAATCACCCTTGACTCCTGTCTCACACACACTACACCTGATCTGTCAGGAAGTCACTTTGGTCTATCTTCAAAATAATTCCCGAAGCTCCATGGCTACCACCTCCCTCAGAGCCTCCCTCCCATTGCCCTGGGCACTGCAGGAGCCTCCAAGCTCATCTCCCTGCTTCTCCTTCTGTTCCTTGTGCTCTCAACGTGGCACCCAGAGTCATTCTTTTACAACGAAAGTCAGATGCTGTCACTTCTTTGCTCATCAGATTCCAAGTGGCCTACACTGTACCAGTCTATGGCCTGTTAGGAACTGGGCAGTGCAGCAGAGGTGAGCAACAGGTGACTGAGCATGATTGCCTGAGTGCCGCCTCCTGTCAGATCCACCGCAGCACTAGAGTCTCTCTATTGTGAACTGTGCATGTGAGGGATCCAGGCTGTGTGCTTCTTATGAGAATCTAAAGCCTGATGATCTGAAGTGGAACAGTTTCATCCCAAGACCATCCACCCCCATCCATGAAAAAATTGCCTGCCATGAAATGGGTCCCTTGTCCCAAAAAGGTTGGGGACTGCTGGCCTACAGGATCTTCAAGACCTCCTGAACGTCAAGAGTTGGATGAGCTGAGAGCAGAGCTGACAGGTTGAAGTGGCTGGTGGAGACAGCCAGCTGCAGTGAGGCACAGGCAAGCCTTTCACTACCCTGTGCAATGGTTGTAAGCAAGGGCGACACCAGAAAAGCACCAGTTCCCTCCTGTTCTATTTGTCCCCATGGGACGGCACCAGGCCAGTAGGTCAGTGCGGATGTGGGGACCCACCAATGCAGAAGGAGTCTGTCTCAAAAGACTCCTGAGATTTTTTTTAAGACTCAGTCTTGATCTTGTCCACCAGACTGGAGGGCAGTGGCGCAATCTCAGCTCACTGCAACCTCTGCCTCCCGGGTTCAAGAGATTCTCCTGCCTCAGCCTCCTGCGTAGCTAGGATTACAGGTGCCTGCCACCATGCCTGGCTAATTTTTGTATTTTCAGTAGAGACAGCGTTTCACTATGTTGGCCAGGCTTGTCCCAAATTTTTGACCTCAGGTGCACTTGCCTTGGCCTCCCAAAGTGCTGGGATTACAGATGTGAGGAACCATGCCCGGCCAAAGGCTCCTGAGACTTTATGGAGTGACGGGTTGGGGGAAGAAGAAGAGGAAGGACTAGGAGAGAAAAAGCTCTGAATACTGAGTCAGGGTGGAGAGAAATATCCTCACAACCCCCTTCCCCGATGAGGAGGCTCAGCAGAGAGGCCTAGGGAAGGCCTCCATCAGAGGCCCCCAGCAGTTGAACCTTTATGCAGAGGGGTCTGCAGTTGCACCTAAGAGCATGACCTGCTGGGGCCGGAGTCCTGACTGCAGCTCCCTTGAGAGACTGCAGCGCCCGGGCTGTGCACCAAGTCCGGTGTGGGGAGGGCCCGCTGTCCCCACACAGCCTGCCAAGAGAGCCTTTGCCATCATCTATGATCACGCCTCACCACCCAGTCTCAGACCAGGTCCTCCACAAACTCCCAGGGAGCCCAGGGAGAAAGAAAATGGGGGCCCGACACTAGGCGTCTGAATGTGAATTTATAAACCAAGATAACCTTGATAACCAGCAAAACCCCTTCTCTACTCCTACCTTGACAGATACACCTCGGAACTAAAAATGACATGGAAAAAGTGACTAAAATACATGTAAAAATAAGCATGTGCATATAAAAAATGTACAAAGTTATGGTTGTACATGTCTAAATGTCTGGAAAATATTAAAGATGATGACATTTCACAATTCCTGTGACATCTTGGTGCGCTGCTGATGGACTGGAGATATTTGGATGCTTTATAAAGACATTCATGAATTGTTTTGTATTTATTCCATGTTTTTGGCCCTCATTTCAGAAACATTATTGTCATAATAATTTTTACGTAATTTGTGTTCTGTCGACAGTTGTAATCTAAGCATTAAAATTAAAATGTAAATATAGTCAAAGTAGACAAAATTTTAATAGATCTTCCTGAAAATTTAAGTTAAATGTAAATAATTAAAAATTGTTTTTTCACATTTCTAAAAGTTTTTAAAAATTATTTGTAATTATCTATTAAGATATAGAGCAAAATATAAAATATAATTATTGATATACAGTTTAAAATAAATATTATTTATGTAAAACCAAAAGTTTTATTTTGGGATCTTAAAGCACAATAAATATTTTTAAAACTATTGAATTATTTTGCAACTTGAGATTCAAAATCCATTTATGTGCCAATGGAAAGAATTGGTACAATGCTCCAAGCATGCTTTGCTTACACCTAAATATATGTAAATCTGAGTCAGGCGAATTTTCTAATATTGCAAAATATTCTGCAACCTCCATGTGTAACTGTTGGAAATACCACACTAGTTTGTGACACCCTTCAAATCAATAATTAAAAAGAGGAAGAGATAGGAACGAGATAGACATTTAACTCCACTAGGAAAAGAAAAACAATTCATCATGCAAGAGTCTATGTACTTATATTGCAGATTTGGTAAATTCATTAATTTGTCTTTTCTCTCACCTACACGCTTCTGCTGCTCAACTCTCTCCGCACTGATGTTGGCTAAAGCACAAAGACCAATCTTTGGGCTTTGGAACAGTCACCTTGACTTTCCAGGACAGGGGGCGAGAGACATGGAGAAATGTTTCTAGAGGAGTTACTTAGAAGAGTGAGTGTTTAAGACTATGGATACACTGTACCAGGTCTGAGCCCCAGATTCTCAATGGCCTGAACACCCATGCGTTGTGTCAGAGAATTTATTCTGATGTGTGCGCTTGTGATACGTTAGGGCCTCTAACACATGGGGCCTTGAGCAGGTCAGTCCTGCCTTGCACTGACTGTTGCCTTTTTCTGGAACATTCTTCTTTTCAATAACTGCAAGGTTAACATTCTTCCCTCCTTCAAGTCCTTGCTTAAATGTCCCTTCTCCTTGAGGCCTGTTTCTGATCTACGTCATTTGTATGTACTGCCTCCTGAGATCTGTCTGTTCTTATCAGTGGTTTACAAAAACTAAGGCATGAGAGGTTAAGTAACTTTCTCAAAGTTACACAGTTGGAGGTAAAATTGTGATAATTACCCATAAGACCAGTGTGAGGGCTGAGTGAGATAATCTGTTTAAAGTGATTAGGACAATGCCTTGTGTGTAGTAAATATTCAATACATGGCAACCATTTTTTTTTTTTTTTGAGATGGAGTTTCACTCTTGTTGCCCAGGCTGGAGTGCAATGGCATGATCTCACTTCACTGCAACTTTTACCTCTCTGGTTCAAGGGATCCTCTGGCCTCAGCCTCCCAAATAGTTGGGATTACAGGCATGCATCACCATACCCAGCTATTTTTTTTTTTTTTTTTTTTTTTTTGTATTTTTAGTAGAAATGGGGTTTCACCATGTTGGTCAGGCTGGTCTTCAACTCCTGACCTCAGGTGATCCACCTGCCTCAGCCTCTCAGAGTGCTGGGATTACAGGCGTGAGCCACAGCACCCGGCCATATTACAACAATTTTTACTTGACAAACAGACTGCTCCTTGGTTCTCTGGTTGCTGAGAAACAACCACACTCATAAACGCATGTTGTTTGCTAAGTTGTTTAGTCACGGCATGGTGGCTGAAACCCCGATGTTGTTCTGGGCTCGTTAATCACACAGAACCATTGCTGAAAATGCTGTGGGTTTGATTAAAACCTCAAATGCATTTGTGCAGCCCCCTTTCAATCTTGAATGCCACCCACATGTTGAATGGAAGCATGATCCTATATTGCTGGTCTATGCTGTAGATCATTGACTAAAATGGTCTTCAGTCAGAGCCAAGAAGACTGTCTTTTTCTTGCAAAACAAATGCCTAAAGTCGCATTTTTCAAGTGGAAAACAACAAAAACTTTAATTCAATCTGAAACACTACATCACTAATTTTCCGTGGGTTTTGATCTGGGCCAATACGAGTAACCCTCAGCTTGTGAAGGATTCATAGCGAAGAGTTGATCTTCCCTGTGTGTGTCGTGATCACCGGTGCAAATCAAACATTCCTAAATTCATTTCTCCTGAAGGGGCCATCAAGGCCTTGTAAGGCTTTTCCAAAAGTCTTGTCTAATATTCCTGATACAAATCTCCTTAAAGAAAACTACCTAAATTTTGTGACTGCCATCAAAGCATCCTAAGTGTCTTACATATTTATAGAATAAATTATATGTATACAAGATAGAAATTATGAAAAGTTACATATGTCTGTTTCTGTGGTAAAATCAAGGTAGTCATACAGTGTATTTTAGGGGAAAGCCCTTTCTGAGTGAATGTGGCTCTGTGGTTTTATTCAGCATTGTAAATACACATGCAGAGAGCCTTCCCCCTTGTGTTACTTTTTGGTGCCTATATTTAATGATGCCTGCTTCAGGGTGTTTGTAGATACTGTCAAAGAAAATGAAGACTGAGCCATTATAATTATGCATGCAATATTGTATAGGCCACAGACAAACCTGACAAAAACAAGCGATGGAGAAAGGATTCCCTATTTAATAATGGTGTTGGGAAAACCATGTTGGTCAGGCTGGTCTTGAACTCCTGATTTCAGGTGATCCACCAGCTTTCTGCTAGCCATAGGCAGAGAGCCGAAACTGGATCCCTTCCTTACACCTTATGCAAAAATTAACTCCAGATGGATTAAAGATTTAAACATAAGACTGTTAATTTTCACATACATGGGAAGATACAGAGCATTTTGCTTATTAAACATACGAAATAACTCAAATGTCCCAGGACAAGTGATTGTATTTGTCTTCCCTGCGGAGCAGACCCAGGGCCTTGTCAGTCGTAGCCATAAGGGACATCCAGGCCCTCTCACACACAGGTATTGCAAGGAGCGTCTTAAACCACATCCACTCCAAAGTTGCTTTTCTCTTTTGGAGTTAGGAGAAGAATTAGATATCGTAAAGCATTGAGCATCTTCTTAGAAACATGGGAGGGAGGCTGCAGGTGGAAATAAAGGCAAGGAAAGAGGAACAGGTGGAGGACCTTGGCCACTGAGGGTTGTCACGCCCTTCGAGTTGTGTCTGCAGCTATGAAGGTTGACTTGGATCTGTCAGTAGGATGTGAATGGCCTGTGTGCCCTTTGCAGAAAGACGTCCATAGTGTGTAGAGCTCTTCCCTGTGGGAGACATTGTTGTCTTATTAATGAACGGGCCGGGGATGTCACTGGGACTGTCATCAAATATTCTGGTCCCCCCCCGCCCCTCTCCTTTTCTTTTTGAGACAGAGTATCTTTCTGTTGTCCAGGTTGTAGTGCAGTGGCATGATCTCGGCTTACAGCAAACTCAGTCTCCTGGATTCAAGCAATTCTCCTGCCTCAGTCACCCAAGTAGCTCGGCCTATAGGCATACCTCCCCATGCCTGACATAGTTTCACCATGTTGGCCAGGCTGGTCTTGAACTCCTGACCACCAGTGATCTGCCCACCTGGGCCTTTCAATGGTTCTCTTTCCAAGCACACTCTGTGGCTGTAATTCTGTCCTTCCAGTGGAAGTGATGTGCACCAGCTCCTGGCAGGCCCACCTCGCAGTGGGAGGCACTCTAGCACACCCTTTTCCTGCTTTGGGGATTGGGAGGCAAGTGTGGTAGTGGATCCCTGACCCTTCGGGCTCTGGGTGAGCACTGGGAGCAGAGCTGCCAGACAGCTCAGAGTGCCCACGTAGCAGGAGCACAGACCAGCTCTGTTGCATTGCTCTGTGGTTCCCCAGCCTGTCCTGACTGCCGTCTGCTGTTTTGGTTTGCCCAGCCTGTTTCCCCCACTCAGATAAATGCCTCTCTGTCTTCCCTGAAAAAGAACCAGGGTACCCACCCACTCCAGTTTGATTTGAGTGGAGCTGATCTGTCCTCCAGCTCTAGGAATGGATCCACGAGAAAGGTCAGGCCCCTCAGAGTACCCCAACTTTTTAAAACTCAGGATGTCCTTGATGAGAGGTCGGTGACTGAGCATCCCCCGAGGGCTCTTTATGCAGTGTTGTGTAAAGAGGTGCTCCCTGTGCTCCTGGGTTGCTAGGCTAATGCTCATAGTGGTCATCTTGCCACCAGCTGGAAGATATCAAAGCAAATACAAAAGCACATACAGATCCAATAAAGGAGAGAAATGAGTTCCCGGGGACATAATTTGAGTCCTTGGGTCCAGCTATGCCTGAAATAACACCCTCAGTAACATCACAGTTACGTAAGTCGGTAATGTTGCTTTTATGGAGAAGTCAGTTTGAGTTGGGTTTCTGAAACTTGGACCTGAAAGAACCCTAATACTTAGGAAAAAAATGAATGATGGGGAATTCATAGAGGTACCCAACTCTTAGACTTCCCCTAAAACCATCCTTCTGCACCATAAGTGCTAAATGAGAGGGGAATGGGGTGGAAGGATCGGAAGTTGAGAGTTCTCGTTTAGTGAGGTAAGGAAGAGG
>PVKP010045099.1:0-16396 GCA_004027715.1 Plecturocebus donacophilus | reverse complement strand
GAGTGCAGACAGCAGCGTGTGTGTAGATGACACAGGGAGTGCAGACAGCAGTGTGTGTGTAGATGACACCGTGAGTGCAGACAGCAGCATGCGTGTAGATAGCACCGTGAGTGCAGACAGCAGCATGCATGTAGATGACACTGTGAGTGCAGACAGCAGCATGTGTGTAGATAGCACCGTGAGTGTAGACAGCAGCATGCGTGTAGACACCACAAGTGTGAGCAGCAGCACATGTGTAGACAACACCGTGAATGTGGGCAGCAGCACGCATGCAGACAACGCTGTGCCTCATGACAGCATTGTGCCTGTAGGACAACACCGTGCACACTGGACAGAGCCATGTGTGTAGACAACACTGTGTACATAGCACAACATCGTTTGTATAGACAACACTGCACAGGCCAGCCAGCCACACCTCCCAGGACTGCCCCTTACTCTCCAGAGGCCTCTGCTGAGCTGGGGAGGGGAACTGGCCGGTAGGAGGACACGACATGCAGTCCTTGTCCTTAGCCTTCTCCAGGGTTTGCAGCAGCAGAGCCCTGAGTGCTCTGCTCTCTCTGGGGTTTTGTCCTGCGCGCTCTCTCCAGGGGTTTGTTCTGCCCGAGCTCTCTCCTGGGTTGAGCATTCTCTCCGGGGGTTTGTCCTGTGCACTCTCTCTGCTCTCTCCGGAGTTTGTCCTTCGCGCTCTCTCCGGGGTTTGTCCTGTGCGCTGTCTCCAGGGTTTGTCCTGCACGCTGTCTCTCCAGGGTTTGTCCTGCACGCTGTCTCTTGGGGTTTGTCTTGCGCGCTCTCTCCCGGGGGTTTGTCCTGCACGCTGTCACCGGGGGTTTGTCCTGCGTGCTCTCTCCGGGGGTTTTTCCTGTGCGCACTCTCTGGGGGTTTTTCCTGTGCACTCTCTCTGGGGGTTTGTCGGGTGGGGGTTTGTCCTGCGCGCTCACGCTCTCTCCGGGGGTTTTTCCTGTGCACTCTCTCTGGGGGTTTGTCTGGTGGGGTTTGTCCTGTGCGCTGTCTCTGGAGGTTTGCAGCCACAGGTCCCTGCTCCTGGGCTCTCTTCCTGGGGGGTTTCAGCCACAGGGCCCTGAGCGCTCTCTGCAGGGGTTTGCAGCTGTAGGGCTGAGGTTTCAAGTCCTGGAGGAGGGAGTGACTTTGCGAAGTACCCTTCCTAATCTCGCCAGCCCATTCGCTCTAAGACGTCTGGCTCTGATGCGGCTGAGGAAGGCTCCAGCTACCAGCAGGAACGTCTTTTGCTTCCAAGTGCCATTTCTGCCCCATGGAGAGTGGGCCAGGCCTCTGCCTTCCCCTTCCTCTCCCCGCCCCAAGGAAAAGTGAGCAGTGGCGTCTCCCGGGCTGACCCACAAGCCCAGAGCGGAGCGCAGTTTGAGTATAGAATGATAACAAGTTGCTAGGTGTTAAAGTGGCCATCGGGAGGGGCGCCCTCACCGGCCCCACCTAGGCATCTGCCTGCCGCAGCCTGTCCTGGCGTGGCCGGGCACCCGGGCTCTGATTTTAGAGGCTGTGTGGACTCCATCCACACACTGTGGGTTAGTTAATCACAGAAGTGCTCAGACCTTGCAAGCAAACACATTTGCCAGCTCTGGCCTTGGACAAGACACATAAGCTCGCTGAACCTTATCAGGGAAAATGGCAAATAAGAACCAGCCCTTGCTGAGGGAGGATGTCTGGGGTCCCAGGTGCCATGCTGGGCACACGGTAGGTGTCTGCTGTGTCCAGCTCCTTCGCCCTCATGCCTCAGGGTCTTTCGGGGCCTCCAGCCCATGCTTGTTTCCAGAACACCACTCATGGGGCTGGGGTTGCCTCTTGGTGGCAGCTGTCCCTGTGGTACCTGGGTTTCCGGCAAGAAAAGAAGGAGCCAGAGCTGGGCGCATCAGCCTCCACCATCTGCGTTACAAGCCTGTGGCATAGGCCAGTTTCGGTTCCGTTTGTTGCCACATGGATAGAACCATTAGAAAATGAGCATGGTGGGTCTCTTCTAGATTCTCAGGTACAACTATAGTAAGAAGTGCAACAACATGCTAGAATGCCTGAAATCAGAATGCAATCGCCAGTGAATTGTTTGCATGTTAAACTTCCCTCGGCAGCCAGGGCTGTGTAGGGCAGATCCCCAAACCTTTCTCCACCTCCCCGAAGACGCTGGTCTGCCTCTTGCCTTGCCACAAGCTCGCTGGGGCTGTGGCCTTGGGTGTCAAGCCCTGGGGAGCCTGCCTGACCCCACGGGAGGGAGGCCACAGCTCACACCACAGCTTGCTCTGATGTCTGCCTACCCTTTCTTCCCCAGACTACTGGTGCCTGGATGATCTGTACCGGGAGATGGTGAGGTGCTATGTGGAAATTGTCGAGAAGCTTCCAGAACGCCGGCCAGACCCAGCTACCATCGAAGGCTGTGCTCAGCTGAAGCCCAATAACTACCTCCTCGCCTGGCACACACCGTTCAACGAAAAGGGTCAGGGAAATCCTCTCCCCCCACCCAGTGCCACCCTGCTGGGGCCCCTGTGCTCCCTACCTGACTGTGTCCCACTAACCCGCAACATCTCCAGGTGGCTTCAGTGAGACCAGATCTGCCTAGAGTCCCTTTGACGGGTGGGGGCCCCTCCCAGTCAGCCTGGCCAGCGGGGACATCTCCTTAAGGAACACCCGTCCACGTGGCACTGGGCTTCCCCATGGGGCTTTATATATTTTTTGAGACAGTTTCGCTCTTGTCACCCAGGCTGGAGTGCAGTAGCACAATCTTGTCTCACTGCAACCTCTGTCTCCTGGGTTCAAGCAATTTTTCTGCCTCAGCCTCCCCAGTAGCTGGGACTACAGGCGCGTACCACCATGCCCAGCTAACTTTTGTATCTTTTTTTAGTAGAGACAGGGTTTCACCATGTTAGCCAGGATAGTCTCGATCTCTTGACTTTGTGATCCGCCCGCCTCGGCCTTCCAAAGTGCTGGGATTACAAGCATGAGCCACTGCGCCCAGCCTCCCCACGGGGCTTTTGTCAACCACTGCCGGTTTACTTTAAGAGATATTTCCCACTGTTTTCCCTTCATGTGGGTCTTTTCTGTTATCACGTCAGTGAAAGCTTGTGTGGTCTGCATGAGTGTCTCTAAAACACTCTGATGTGTTTCTGGTGGAGCCGTTTTTCGGTGGCCCCAGTGTCTGCCTCTGAAGAGCCTCTGCTCCTCTTGTGCTGGCCCGAGTCCTCCGTGCTTATCCACAAAGCGTGGGTGACGGCCGACTTGCTGTGTTGTTAGTACCGCGGTGACCAGCCCCACTTCCTGTATATTCCCTCCCCAAAAAGCTCTTTCAGGCTGGAGAACGCAGACTCGAGGGACAGAAAAGGAAAAGCCCAGAGGCTAGAGGGGTTTCTGTGAAATGGCATGTGTTCTCCACCAGAGCAGCAGAGACACAGGTATCCCCAGAAAGCCATGGCGAGAGGGCAAGAGCTGGCGAGCTGCTCTGGCAGCCCCGTTCCCAAGAGGAACATGCTCTGGGCATCTGGAAGGGGCAGTGTGAGCAGAAGTGGATCACCAGCCGCAAAAGCCTCGGGGCGGGCTCTTTGGTGGTGCGGATAGTGCACAGCTTCCTGTAGGCGCAGAGCTTCCTGAAGGTACACGGTTTCCTGAAGGTACACGGCTTCCTGTAGGCACACAGCTTCCTTTGGGCACACAGCTTCCTGTGGGCGCACGGCTTCCTGTGGGCGCACGGCTTCCTGAAGGTACATGGCTTCCTGAAGGTACACGGCTTCCTGTAGGCACACGGCTTCCTGTGGGCGCACGGCTTCCTGAAGGTACATGGCTTCCTGAAGGTACACGGCTGCCTGCTGGACAAGGATAAAGACAGGATGACTTCTTAAGAGGGAAATCTGGCATTGCCTATCAAAATGATTTAATGAACACACTTTTTGATCTGGCACTTCTACTTCCAGAAATTCTAAGTACCCATGATGATGATATACAAAAACAAGTGAGCAAAGGTATGTGTACAAGGATGCTCTTTGCATCATTGTTTGCATTAGCAAAACCTGGAAACAGCCTAGTGTCCCTCGGTAGGAGAATGGTGAAATTGATTGTGGCCCATCCATATGATGGAATACTATGCAGCCATTAAAAAGAGTGAAGTGGATCTGTGTGTACTAAGACATGGGACAACCTCTGCTACAGATGAGTGAAGAAAGCAACATGAAAACCAGTGTGTCTGCTTCATCCTAGCTGCATTTGTTACTGAATTTTAAGTGTTGTTTATATATCTTGGATACAAATCATTTGTCAGCTCTATGTATTATAAATATTTCCTCCCAGTCTATGCCTTGCCTTTTTGTTTTTGTAATGATATCTATTGAAAAGCAAACTTTAATTTTTTTCTTTTGAGATGGAGGCTTGCTTAGTTGCCCAGGCTGGAGTGCAGTGGTGCAATCTTGGCTCACCACAACCGCCACCTCCAGGGTTCAAGCAATTCTCCTGCCTCAGCCTCCTGAGTAGCTGGGATTACAGCTCCACCACCACACAAGCTAATTTTATATTTTAGTAAGGACAGGGTTTCACCGTGTTGGTCAAGCTAGTCTCGAACTCTTGATCTCACATGATCCATTCTTCTTGGCCTCCCAAAATGCTGGCATTACAGGAGGGAGCCGGCTGGCCAAATTTTTTTTTTTTTTTTTTTGGTAGACAGGATCTCACTCTGTCACCCAGGATGGAGTGCAGTGGCATAGTCATGGCTCGCTGCAGCCTTGACCTCCCAGACTCAAACAATCCTCCCACCTCAGTCTCCTGAGTGGCTGGGACCACAGGTGCATGCCACCATGCCCAGTGAATATTTTGGTATTTTTTGTAGAGATGGGGTTTCATGTTGCCCAGGCTGGTCTTGAACTCCTGAACTCAAGCAGTCTGCTCACCTCGGCCTCCCAAGTGCTGGAATTAGTGGCATGAGCCAGCACACCCAGCGAAGACTTAAATCCTAAAAGCAAAACCAGGAAGGATGAAACTATTTTCAAGTAAATTAACTGTATCCAAAGACAAGGGTCAAAAATAGTTATAGGATTATGAAAATATCCAGGATGCAACAGCATATGAGGCCTGCAAAGAAGAATCAGGAGCATCCAGTTCATGAGAAGGAAAATAAATCCAGACTGACGAAGACCCAACACAGACATCAGAACCTGCAGACAAGGACATAAAATGCTAGATATTCTATGTGTTCAAAAAGTTATGTAGAAACATGAAAGGCATTTTAAAAAAGACCCAATTCACATTTCTAGAAATAAAAACGCTAATGTCTGAGTTTTAAAATACATTGGCTGGATTAATAGCAGATTAGGCATTTCCAAGAAAAGGTTAATGAACTTGCAGGCAAAGCAGCAGAAATTATCCAAAGTGAGACACACAAATAAAAAGAATCCAAGGTATAAAAGGAGCATTAGCAACCCGTGGGTGACCTAAGGCAGCCTGACGTGCATGTGTCCTCAACACAGACAAAACAAAACAGCACAAATACTTGAAGAAATAATCGTGAAAACTTTTCCGAATTAGATGAAAACTGTAAACCCACAGATACAAGAAAATCAATTCCAAGCACAAGAAACATGAAGAAAATGACACCAAGGCACACAGTAATTAGACTGCTCTAAAGTAATATGAAAGAAAAGTCTTAAAAGCAGGCAGAAGGAAGACACATGTCATGTACAGAGAAACGACAGTAATGATGACAGCAGATGTCTTGGCAGAGCAACGCGAGTGAGAAGACAGTGGAGCCACATCATCAAGGTACTGAAAACAAACAAGAACCACGCTGACCTAGCGTTCTTTCTGGGGGTGGTGCAGGGCCTCGCTCTGTCACCCAGGCGGGAGTGCAGTGGCACAGTCACAGCTCACTGCAGCGTCAACCTCCTGGGCTCAAGCAATCCACGTGCCTCCGCCTCCCACAGAGCTGGGACAACAGATGTGTGCCACCACACTTGTCTGTGTTTCTTACTTTTTTTTTTTTTATTTGTAGAGATGAGATCTCACTTTGTTGCCCTGACTGGTCTTGAACTTCTGGGCTTCAGCAATCCTTCTGCCTTAGTCTCCCAAAGTGCTGAGATTACAGGTGTGAGCCACCATGCCTGGCCTGTTAGAATTCTACACCCTGAAAAAAGTATCTTTCAGAAATGAAGGCAAAATAGTCCTTTTTAGACAAACAAAAGCTGAAAGAATTCATCACCCACAGAGTTGGAGTCACGTAACAAGAAGTGCTAATGGAAGTCATTCAGACAGAAGGAAAACCGCACTGGGTGCAAACAGAGACCCACGCAGTGAAATAAAGTGTGACAGACACACAGACGCGTGGGGAGACAGAGTGCCATACGGACATGGACTCACGCAGGGGGACGCAGTGTGATAGGGACATAGACCCATGCGGGGGTGGGGAACGGAGCATGATAGGGACACGGACCCATGTGGCGGGGGGAACAAAGCATGATAGGGACACAGACCCATGCGGGGGAAAGAGCGTGATAGTGACACAGACCAACATGAGTGGCAGATGGAGCGTGATAGGGACACAGACCCACGTGGCGGGGGAAGGAGCGTGATAGGGACACGGATCCATGTGGTGGGGGGAAGGAGCGTGATAGTGACACAGACCCACGTGAGTGGGGGATGGAGCGTGATAGGGACACGGATCCATGTGGCGGGGGATGGAGCATGATAGGGGCACAGATCCACGTGGTGGGAGAAGAAGCGTGATAGGGGCACGGATCCACGTGGTGGGGGAAGGAGTGTGATAGGGACACGGATCCACGTGGTGGGGGAAGGAGCGTGATAGGGACACGGATCCACATGGCGGGGGAAGGAGCATGATAGGGACACACAGAGATGCAGTGGGATAGAGCATTACAGAAATGGTGACTGTTTGGGGAAATGTGTAAAATTTTAAAACATGTTATTTAAATATCTTTAAAAGATAATTAACTTAAAAATAATAATGAACTGTATGGTTTATAAAATATAAGTAAAATGTATGACAGCAATAGCACGAAGGCTGGAAGGGGAGAGTTGGAAGCTGATGACTGTGAGGCTCCCACACTGTGTGTAGTGGAACCAGCCACAGGAAGAGCCTGCAGTGAGATACAGATGAACACCATGAATCCAAAAGCCACCGTGGAAATGACAAAACAGACCTACTAAGCCAATGAAAGAGATAAAATTGAATCATTTGAGAAACAGTCAACCCAAAAAAGGCAGAAAAGGGGGAGTGAGGACAAACACTAGACAGTACAAGTAGAAAACAATCAAGATGATAATGATGACGTCAAATGCGAATGGGCTGAAGACTCCAAATAACAGTCAGAGGTCGTCACATTAGATAAAGAAGCAGGCCCCACCTCCCAACTATGTGCTGCTTATGAGAAATGCCCTTTTTAATTTTGGGGATGGAGTCTCTCTCTGTTGCTCAGGGCTGGAGTACAGTGGCATGATCTCAGCTCACTGCAACCTCCACCTCCTGGGTTCAACTGATTCTCCTGCCTCAGCCTCCCCAGTAGCTGGGATTATAGGCATGCACCCCCACGCCTGGCTAATTTTTGTATTTTTAGTAGAGACGGGGTTTCACCATGTTGGCCAGACTGGTCTCAAATTCCTGACCTCAAGTGATCCACCCACCTCGGCCTCCCAAAATGCTGGGATTACAGGTGTGAGCCACTACGCCTCGCCAAGGAATACACTAAACAACAACAACAACAACAACAACAACAAAACCTCCTGTTGCACTTGAGTAACACTTTAAATATAAAGACATACATAGATTTAAAGTTTTTAAATTTTAGACTATTTAAAAAACATAAATAGATTTAAAGTTTTTTAAAAGATGGAAAAATAGACTGAGAGTGGTGGCTCACGCCTTTGATCCAGCACTTTGGAGGCCAAAGTGGGCAGATCATCTGAGGTCAGGAGTTCAAGACCAGCCTGGCCAACCTAGGGAAACCCCGTCTCTACTAAAAAATACAAAATTAGCTGGGCATGGTGGTGGGCCCCTGTAATCCCAGCTACTTGGGAGGCTGAGGCAGGAGAATTGCTTGAACCCAGGAGGCGGAGGTTGCAGCGAGCTGAGATGATGCCACTGACTCCAGCCTGGGCCACAGAATGAGACTCCATCTCAAAAAAAATTAAAAAAAATAATAAAAAAATTAAAAGATGGAAAAATATACCACACTAACACTAATCAAAAGAAAGCTGGACATACAGAGTAAATTTTTGGAGCAAAGAATATTGCCAAGAATAAAGAAGGCAATTTCATGATGGCAAATGAATCAGTTCATTGGGGGACGTAATAGGCCTAAGTGTCTCTGTACCTAATAACAGATCTTTAGACTATATGAAGCAAAAGCTGACAGTGCCATGAAGAGAAGCAGAGAAACCCACAGTCACAGGCAGTGATTTCAGCGTGAAGGTCTCCAACCACTGGCTTCCATTTTCACATTTAAAAACCAGAAAACTCATAGCAAACTAAACTGAAAGAAAGCAGAAGAAAGAAAATAGTGAAGATGAGGCCAGGTGCAGTGGCTCACACCTGTAATCCCAGTGCTTCAGGAAGGAGGCGGACGGATCACCTGAGGTCAGGAGTTCGAGACCAGCCTGACCAACATGGAGAAACCCCATCTCTACTAAAAATATAAAATTAGCCAGGCATGGTGGCACATGCCTGTAATCCCAGCTACTCGGGAGGCTGAGGCAGGAAAATCGCTTGAACCCGGGAGGCGGAGGTTGCAGTGAGCCAAGATCGTGCCATTGCACTCCAGCCTGGGCAACAAGAGCGAAACTCTGTCTCAAAAAAAGAAAAATACAGAAAATAATGAAGATCAGAGTGAAAACCAATGATAGAAAACGGAAAAACAGCAGAGCAAATTAATGAAACCAAAAGTTGGTTCTTTCAGAAGATCAGAACATTGATAATCCTTTAGCTAGACTGATGTGGAAAAAGAGGAAGACAGTACGAACCATGAGAGAGTAAAATCACTACAGAGTCTGGAAATTAAGAGGAAAACAAGGGAATATTATTCACAATTTTATGCCAATACATTTAACAACTTAGATTAAAAGGACAAATTTTTTGAAAGACATGAACTACCAAAGGTCACTCAAGAGAAAATAGATAATCTAAATAGCATTACATCTTATGGAAGATATTACAAGGCCAGGTGTAGTGGCTCATGCCTGTAATCCTAACACTTTGGGAGGCCAAGGTGGGTGGATCACCTGAGGTCAGGTGTTTGAGACCAGCCTGACCAACATGGTGAAACCCTGTCTCTACTAAAAATACACAAATTAGCTGGGCGTGGTGGTACGCGCCTGTAACCTCAGCTACTTTGGGAGGCTGAGGTAGGAGAATCACTTGAACCCAGGAGGCGGAGGTTGCAGTGAGCCGAGATCACGCCACTGCACTCCAGCCTGGCAACAGAGCAAGACTCCATCTCAAAGAAACAAATTTAAAAAAGCAATTACAAAGAAAACTGCAAGCCCAGGCTGCGCACAGTGGTTCACACCTGTAATCCCAGCACTTTGGGAGGCTGAAGCGTGCAGATCACCTGAGGTCAGGAGTTGGAGACCAGCCTGGCAAACATGGTGAAACCCCGTCTCTGCTAAAAATAAAAAAACTAGCCAGGCATGGTGGTGCACACCTGTAGTCCCAGCTATTCAAAAGGCTGAGGCACAAGAATCACTTGAACCTGGGAGACAGAGGTTGCAGTGAGTCTATATCGTGCCATTGCACTCCAGCCGGGGCAACAGAGTCAGAGTGAGACTCTGTCAAAAGAAAAGAGAAGAGAGAAGGAAGGAAAGAAGGAAGGAAGCTTCAGTCCCAGATGGCTTCACAGGGTATTCCACCAAACATGTGAGGAAGAAATATCAATTGTACACAACTCTTCCAAAGACTGAAGAAGAGGAATACTTCCCAAATTCATTCTTCTGCTCTCTAGGAAACTCTGTTTAATGAATGAAAAGGCAAGTCTAACTGGGAGAAAATATTTGCAAAGCAGATATCTGGTAAGGACTGAATAATCTGGTAAGGACTGAGAAAATATTTGCAAAGCAGATATCTGGTAAGGACTTCATGCGTTCTGAATCCAGAACGCATGAAGAACTCTTACAACTTAGTAAGAAGAAAGCAAGCAACCTTAAACAAAAAGGGGAAAGAGGGCCAGATGCAGTGGCTCGCACCTGTAATCCCAGCACTTTGGGAGACCGAGGCGGGGGGATCGCTTGGACCAGGAATTCGAGACCAGTCTGAACAACATAGAGAGACACCAACTCTATTATTTAAAAAAATTTTTTTTTTTTTTTGGAGATGGAGTCTTGCTCTATCACCCAGGCTGGAGTGCAGTGATGCGATCGCAACTCATTGCAACTTTTACCTCCTGGGTTCATGTGATTCTTCTGCAGAGCCTCCTGAATCACTGAGACTACAGGCACCTGCCACCACGCCCGGCTACTTTTTATATTTTCAGTAGAGATGGGGTTCACCATGTTGGCCAAGCTGGTCTTGAACTCCTGACCTCGTGATCTACCTGCTCAGTCTCCCAAAGTGCTGGGATTACAGGCGTAAGCCACTGCGCTAGGCCTATCAAAGATTTTTAGAAAAGAATAAAATATGGGGCAAAACTTCTCCAAAGAAGATATGTTGGTGGCCAATAAGCACAAAATCATGCTCAACATTTCATCCTAAGAAAAATGCAAATAAAACCACAATGAGATATCACATACCTAAAAGAATGGCTAAAATTTTTAAAAGCCTAGCACGTGCCGTCAGGGATGTGGCGGATCTGCTGGAAGGACAGGGAGGGATTCTGCCACTCTGGAAACCCCTTGGTAGTCTCCTTAAAAGTTAAACATTCTGCCAGGCGCAGTGGCTCACGCCTGTAATCCCAGCACTTTGGAAGGCCAAGGCGGGTGGATCACCTGAGGTCAGGAGTTCAAGACCAGCCTGGACAACAAGGTGAAACCCCGTCTCTGCTAAAAACACAAAAACTAGCTGGACACGGTGGCACGTGGCTGTAATCACAACTACTCGGGAGGCCGAGGCAGGAGAATTGCTTGAACCCAGCAGGCAGAGCCACAGTGAGCTGAGATTACACCACTGCACTCCAGCCTGGGCCACAGAGCAAGACTCCATCTCAAACAAACAAAAAAGTTCATTCATCACCACATGATCTGGAGGCTCCACCACCAGGCATTTGCCCAAGAGAAGAGACAGCCTCTGTCCACACGAGGATCTGGAGCCTCACCTCGGAGCCCCAGACTGGACACCTCCCAAATATCCCCCATGGGTCAGCAGATAGAGCGGCCACGGCAGATCAATGCAACGGGGAGCCATCTGGCCATAAAAAGGAATCGCTGTTGATCCGCGGCAACCTGGGTGCTTCTCAGAGCAGTTACGCGGAGTGGCAGGAGTCAGGCGGAAAGCACAGCACGTCCTGCTGATTCCGTTCACACGGGGCCTGGGACAGGGGAGTGGTGCGCACGGCCGCAGCAGTGGCAGGAAGACGGACTGCAAAGGGCACCAGCAGCTTCTGGGGCAACGGAGGAGTTCACTCTGCACCTGGGTGCTGGGTCACGGGTGTACAGCTGCATAGAAATCAGGATCGTGCACGTGTAATTATGTGTAGTTTGTGTGGTATGTAGTTATAACTCAATGAAACTGTTTTTACAAGGAAAACCTTGAGAACATGCTGTGTATCATGAGCATGTCCCTAGGCCACCAAGCGTTCTGCGTTTAGTGACTGAGTAACGCCCGACACATGGACGCATCGGACTAGTCCCGTCTCCTTTCTGTTGCAGGCACCTGAGTGGGCTGCCTGTGGCTCCCTCATTTCAACCACACTCTGATGAATGTGTTATTAATGCACACTTTTATACTTTTAAAATTATTCATGAAAGCTAGATTGTCAGAAGTGGACTGACTGGAGCAGAAGTCTAAACCAGGTCTTCCTTCTCCACACAGGCTCGGGGTTTGGAGCGGCCACCAAGGCCATGTGCATTGGCCTGCGATACTGGAAGCCAGAGCGGCTGCAGACCCTCATTGAGGTCAGCGTCGAGTGTGGCCGGATGACCCACAACCATCCCACAGGTTAGTGCGGGGCGGGGGTGGGGGCCTGGAGCTGCGGCCATCTGCACGTCTGCTTAAAGGAGCAGAAGCTGACCCTGCACCTGCTGCGTGCCTGCGGTGAGGGTCTCCTGCCTTGGGCACTAGGCTGGAAATCTCGTGGGATCACACTGATTTTTTTATTTGTTGAGGGAGATGGCTTATTTTTTAAACTCTTGCTTTGCTAAGGTCTGTTTTCAACCCAAAAGCAGGCTTGGCAATAAGTGTGGTGACGCTGAAGAAATTGTGCCGGGAAAGAACTCTCAGTGGTTTTGATATCATTCGTGTTGGAACAAAGGAAGAGAAAAGCACTAATGCTAGGGTGCGGGTGGGATCAGGAACCAGGGTTTCTATGGTATTTCCGCATTTTCCTGCTGTACACTGGGTGGGCCCTACCACCCACAGGCCATGGGAGCCATGGGAGCCACTGGAGCACCTCCACCCCCTGGGTCGCAGGTTCCTCACCTGTAACGGGGCGACTGCCACGTGTGAATCACACCTGCGTGTCGGGCTGTGTGAGGGTGAAACGGGTTGGATCATAGTCGCCCCCTTAACATGCCACTTCCTTGTAGTCTGTGCCAGGTGGCCAGCTGCTCACTGGGGTTTGTCCCCGTCCCCAGCCTGTCCTGTGGTGGCCAGCCCGGGGTGGCTGCGGCGGCACCTGACTCTGTGGCGTGACTGAAAGGCAGTGAGGAGGTGGCTCGTCAGCTTCCATTTTACAGAAGCAAAGATGACTCAACTTCTCACCTGCAATCGGCCCTTGGTCCCAGCCCCACGCACATTCAAAGGCAGCCCACAGCCACGCTATCCTTGTTCAAGATCACTTTTAGTATCTGCCGTGACTCGCGTCCCGAGAAGGGCAGAGCCGCCCACCCGTCTCCGACAGCAGCAGGCAACCTGCCTTCGATCAACATGCAGCTCTGCCGGCCTGGCCGCTGCTGAGTCCGTGGCAAACCAGGCGTGCGCCTTCACTACCCTGGGGACAGATGGCGCAAGCGGTGGACTCCCACGCAACTTTGCTAAGTTGTTAAAATGTAGGAGGGAAGGCATGCGACCCAAACAGTGGGGCAGAGTCAGAGGCCGGGAAGGGCGTCGGTGCTGGACTCCTGCTAGCTAAGTGGTACAAATGGATACAAATTAAAAATTAAAACCTCCACAGCCGGGCGCGGTGGCTCACGCCTGTAACCCCAGCACTTTGGGAGGCCAAGGCAGGTGGATCACCTGAGGTCAGGAGTTTACGACCAGCCTGGTCAACAGGGTGAAACTCCATCTCCACTAAAAAAACAAAAATTAGTTATGGTGGCGCACGCCTGTGGTTCCAGCTACTCAGGACACTGAGGCAGGAGAATCACTTGAACCCAGGAGGCGGAGATCGTGCCACTGCTCTCCAGCCTGGGTGACAAAAAAAAATTATTTCATATGTTTAATGTTGAATAATTTATATATTTCTATGATAATGAACAAATGTGTTTTAAGGGTTTGATTTTATGAAATCAACACTTCAAGGTGCTTTTTAACTCCACTCTCTTTTCCATTTTCAAACCACCTCTGGCAGCAAGAACAACAGTTGTTTTTTTGTTTTTTGGTTTTTTTTGAGATGGAGTCTTGCTCTGTTGCCCAGGCTGGAGTGCAGTGGCGCCATCTCAGCTCACTGTAACCTCTGCCTCCCGGGTTCAAGCGACTCTCTTTCCCCAGCCTTCCGAGTAGCTGGGATCACAGGTGTGCACCACCACACCTGGCTAATTTTTCTACTTTTAGTGCAGATGAGGTTTCACCCTGTTGGCCAGGCTGGTCTTGAACCCCTGACCTCAGGTGATCTGCCTGCCTCGGCCTCCCACAAGCCTAGAGCTGTGTGCATTGCATGCTCCCCGGAGCCCAGAGCTGCAGCGCCGCCGTGCGGAGGCAGAGCCGTAGGCTAGGTCAGGACCCGGCCAGAGCCCTGGGCCTGAGAGCGATTCAGAGACTTGCGACTGCTGCAGCCCGCCTGCGGGCCAAGAGAGGCCCTGCTGTGTGCCTCCAAGAGTGGCCCGAAAGCCACTGGAAAGCGTCTCTGCGGCCCATCTCCGCATGGTCTGTCGTGGGTGGCCGTGCTCCAAGGCGCAGCCGTGTTGAGTGGCCGTTCACCCTGGGCCCAGCCTGGGCTTAGAGTCGTCTGCTCCCCACGACAGCCCGGCACGGCAGTCACGGCGGTGTCACAGCCCCTGTGTACACAGACGTGGGAGGTCAGAACGTACGTGGCACCCACCCCGGGGCTGCCTCTGGCCAGCGGCACCCTGACAGCGGGCTTGCCCCTTTGCTGGGTGGGCGTGGGCCTCACATACACCCACAGGGTCCCCAGCAGAACCAACCCTTCTGAAGCTAACACGGCTCCAAAATTAAGCAACACAACCTCTCAGCCCCACGCACCTCGTCCACAAGTGGGGGATCCTCAGGCCCTCCACAAACTCTCGTGAAGACTGAGTGACATGATGATGCCCTGGGAGCAGTGCCCAGTGGAGCGAGGGCTTGGCACACGTGGGCTACCACTCTCCTGCACGGCCACTCGTGCTGTAACTACTGCCCCTGCCACGGCCGCTCCCCTCAGCAACACCGCACCACCCTACTCCTGCTGTCACTAGTGCCACTGCCAATGCCACCAGTAGTGCCATGCTGCTCCGCTTTGATCACGTGCTCCCATCACCAGTGTGGCTGCTGCTGGTTCCGTCACCACTGCTCTCACTGGTTCCTCCACATGGTACCATCACTAGTGCTACCACTAATACCACGACCACTGCTGCAGTCACTGGCACCACACTGTCCCCACCGTGATCATCACAAGTACCACCGCCATTGTTGCCGTGGCTACTGGTACTGCCACCACAGCCGTCACTGGTCCTCCCACGTGACCGCGTCTCTGGTGCCACATCACGAGTGCCACGGCCGTCACTGGTCCTCCCACATGACCACATCTCTGGTGCTACATCACGAGTGCCACAGCCGTCACTGGTCCTCCCGCATGACCGCATCTCTGGTGCTGCATCACGAGTGCCATGGCCGTCACTGGTCCTCCCACGTGACTGCGTCTCTGGTGCTGCATCACGAGTGTCACGGCCATCACTTCTCCTCCTGCCACTACTACTCTGCACACTGCAGTCCCCACGATGGCTGGCAGTGAGAGGAGGGAGCTCATGTCTGTGGAAGGGGCAGCCTCCCTGGGGCTGTCTCCACGTGGACAGTGACCACGGGATTTCTAGGACTGTCCTGCCAACCTCGGGCATTGTTAGCCTCGTTATGGCCAGGATCATTGTGAGTGATTCAGATCAGTCTCTTCCAAGTCTTGTCCTGTGGCTTCCACACTAGCGTCTAGTGAGGCCCGTGCAGCGGGTGGACGGGACCCGGTGGGGCTGGACATGGCTGTTCCCTGAGAGCTGTGCGCTCAGTGCCACCTGCTCAGGGAGGCACGGGGTTGGCTGTGTGGACTGCAGGGCAAGCTCAGTACCTACACCCAGAAGCCCCGGCCCTGGAAGATGGACCAGGACAGCCTCCCAGACTTGGCTTCTTCCCTAACCATATTTTATTAAAATACACACACACACACACACACACACACACATACACACACACACTTTTTTTTTCAGTAAATAGTTGTAAAATTTCACATACCAAAGACAATAGGGGACAAGATGCCTCTGAGATGAACTCTGAGCTTGTCTGTGCTGATGAGCTCACCAGCTGCTAATTCACGCCCAGAAGTCAGACGAGAACAGCCCCAGGCACCAGCAGGGCGCAGGAGTTGGCCCTGCACAGGCACCACCCCAGTGGGCACGATGGCCCCGGAGCTCTGCAGGGTCTCTTGTGTCAGGAGAGCCCCCACCTAAGCATTCCACCTGCACAGGCTCATTAACTGATAATCCCTGGCCACAGATGCTAACAGTCTACAAGGCATGGTTCTCAACAGCCGAAGGCGGAGGCAGCCCATGCGTTCACATGCAGATGACGGGCAATCAAAGATGTGTTATCTGTGCATGGAATGTGATTCAGCCACGGAGAGGAAGGGAAGCCGTGGCAGGCCACGTGGGTGAACCTGAGGATGCGTGAGTGGAATACGCCTGCCACAAAGGGACAAATCACGTGACAAGGCCACGTGGGTGAACCTGAGGATGCGTGTGAGTGGAATATGCCTGCCACAAAGGGACAAATCACGTCACAGGGCCACGTGGGTGAACCTGAAGATGTGTGAGTGGAATACGCCTGCCACAAAGGGACAAATCACGTCACAGGGCCACGTGGGTGAACCTGAAGATG
>PVKP010045098.1:0-16328 GCA_004027715.1 Plecturocebus donacophilus | reverse complement strand
GAGGTTGGAGGCTGGCTGGCTGAGGGTGGAGGCTGGCTGGCATCCTGAGATGAGCCATCCTTTCCACCTGGTTGCTCAGAGCCTCGTTCTGCAGTGGGCTCCCTCTGGTGGGTGCCACCATGAGCTGCAAATGTCCTTGTGCTTTGAACCCACTCCTGCAGGTCCCCCAGGTCTCTTCCACAATTATTTGTCCCCAGTATTCCATTCTTACTCCTCCCACCTCCCCAGCCCAGGAGCCATGCCGTTTGCTGCTCATGAATCCATATGGATCCCTATGCTGCGTCCCTTCTCTCTGCACGCAGGAGCGCTGCCTGGTGGGCTGCCCGCTCTCAGCTCCCAGAGCCCAGCCTTCTCTCTCTCATCAGCCGATCTTTGAACCCACAGGTGTGAGCTGATACAGACTCATGAGTGCAACAATCAGGAGACATGGGTGGCCAGGCCATGCTTCTGTGCAGCTGGTCAGGCCCAGTCATGGAGGGACTGCTGATGGCTAGCATGCGCTCAGGATTTGTTGGGTTTCTCAGTCCCCAGCTCAGGGTGGCCAGCCCACAGGCGGCACAGTCACAGGACCCCCTGTGGTTAGATGCCCAGCCAGGACCAGGCCCCCCAGCGCACCAGGAGCTGCAGTTTGGAATGGGAAACAGTTCTCCACTGTGGCGTTGCCCTGCTCTGGGACTGCAGTCTTGCCCTGTACTATAGCACTGAACATGACTGGCCTGACATCCGACCCAGCGCATTCATCCACTGCAGGTGCCTTGAGTGCCACAGGATCTGCCAGCCAAATGGCCCAAGTGTCAGGATTCCTTGTACCTGAGTCTCTGTGGCAGAGTCCTTGCATCAAAGCATCACTTAAGGCATCATCCATGCCTTTTGATAAGCGTGGGGGAGCCATCTTACCTAACGCAGAATAATCTGCCCATTCGTCTAACACAGCCCACCTAGCATGGTGCTCTGCCTTAGTGGTAGAAGGTGCTAGGGGCATTCACTTGTCTTTTACCTTTCAGGGAACATCCCAGCCTGCCAAATACTGTTACCAGGGGCCTCCTGGCCATCTGCCTAGTGGGTGGGGGCAGGATCAAGACTTCCTCCTTCAGGCCTGTAGAGCCACGCCTGGTACTTACTGTTTTAGATTGAGTTCTCTTGAGGCAGAGTCTGAAACAGGAATTCTTTGCAATTAATTAGGGAGTGCTTTCAGTAGGAAGAGGAGATTTGTTTATTTTTGTTTTTGTTTTTGAGATGAAGTTTCACTCTTGTTGCCCAGGCTGGAGTGCAATGGCACAATCTCAGCTTGCTGCAACCTCTGCCTCCTGAGTTCAAGCGATTCTCCTGCCTCAGCCCCCCGAGTAGCTGAGATTACAGGCGTCTGCCACCACGCCTGGCTAATTTTGGTATTTTTAGCAGAGACGGGGTTTCATCATGTTGGCCAGGCTGGTCTCGAACTCCTGACGTCAGATGATCTGCCCGCTTTGGCCTCCCAAAGTGCTAGGATTGCAGGCATGAGCTACCTTGCCTGGCCAGAACAGGAGATTCGAACACTGACCATAGAGGGCCAGTGCTGTGAGTACTCAGTGAGAAGACGGTTATTCATAAGCCAAGCAGAGGCCTCAGGAGGAGCTAGCCTTGCCACACCCTGAACGAGGACTTTCGGCCTCCAGAGCTGTGAGCAATAAATGACTGTGGTTTAAGTCAGCCAGTCTGGGGTGTTTGTTATGGTGGTCCTCGCAGGCCAGCACAGCCAGGACTCTGCCAGCTCCCCGCTCCGCCTGCTCTTCCTCTGATGGGAAGAGAGGGGAGGAAGTTCAACTGCTTGACTCCATGCCATTCGAAGTCTCTGCCAGACCCCACGGAGGACTCTGTAATGCAGATTGGATCACAGAATCTGTCCTGCCCCAGGTCCGTCGGGAACTCACTGCAAGCAACCAGGGGTGAGGACCATGCTCCCTGACACATCATCGCAACGGGGTGGGCAGCTCCGGGAGCCCGGGGCAAGACTCCAGAGAGGGCTGCAGCACCACCACCTGCAGCTATGGGACTGGGGGCCAGGCTGGCAGGACCCTGCCCACCAAAAAGCCGCCCCCAGGCATGTGCCCACGTGTCCGTGTTTATTTTGATGTAAAGATGTTTTGAATGTTTATTTAACAAAATATATCCATCTCTTGTTTTTACAGATTCTGTTTTGTTTCAGAATTTCATAATAGTACCATTCGCAACAGCCAAAAATGGAAACAACCGAGATGTTCACCAGCAGCGAAAGCGCCAAATTATAATATTACCAGAGAGCTAAACGCCGGCAGCAGTGAAGAGGGACGGATCGTTGGCATTCAGAACAGCATGCGTGAAGTTCATAACTGCCATGCTGCGTCGCTGAAGGCCTCCAGCTACAAGATTCCCACGGGTTCTATTTTTAACCCACTAAGAAACCCAGCCCACTCCTAATAGAAAATAATATATAATTTGCTTTTTGTTTTTTTGATATCTTTTTTTTTTTGAGACAGAGCCTTGCGGTGTCACCCAGGCCAGAGTGCGGTAACGCGATCTCGGCTCGCTGTAACCTCCACCTCCCAGGTTCAAGAGATTCTCCTGCCTCAGCCTCCTGAGTAGCTGGGATGACAGGTGTCCGCCACCATGCCCAGCTAATTTTTGTATTTTTAGTAGAGATGGAGCTTCGCCATATTGGCCAGGCTGGTCTCAAACTGCTGACCTCAAGTGATCCTCCCGCCTCTACCTCCCAAAGTGCTAGGATTACAGGCGTGGGCCACCAAGCGAGCCCAATATCTTTTTTTTTTTTTTTTTTTTTTTTTTTTTTTTTTTTTTTTTTTTTTTTTTTTTTTTTTTTTTTCTGAGATGGAGTCTTGCTTTGTGGTCCAGGCTGGAGTGCAGTGGCGTGATCTCGGCTCACTGCAATCACTGCCTCCCGGGTTCAAGAGATTCTCCGTCCTCAGCCTCCTGAGTATCTGGGATTATAGGTGCCTGCCACCGTGCTAGGCCAATTTTTGGATTTTTAGTAGAGACGGGGTTTCACCATGTTGGCCAAGCTGGTCTTGAACTCCTGACCTCAAGTGATCCGCCCGCCTCCGCCACCCAAAGTGCTGAGATTATGGGCATGAGTCACCGTGCCTGGCCCGATATCTTTTTATCTTAAACATTTACTACTCTGGGATTTATTTCGGTTTGGCATACAAAGTAGAGAGTGTCTGAATTTTCTTCCAAATGATCAACCAGATGTCCTGCGCAGTTATCGAGCAGTCCATTCTACACCCACTGATGCGAGACGCCACTCCCACCTCTCACTAAGTCCTCATCCAGGCCCCGTCTCTTCCCAGCGCCTGCGTTCTCACTCATTGATCTATCCGTTTCTTCCTCCCCAGATTCACATTGCTTTAGTTGATCTAGCTAGTGATGCATTTTAATGTCTGATAGGGTAAGCCCTCTTCATTATTCCTTTATATTTTCACATTTTTCTTGGCTGTTCTCATGCTTGCATGAGCCTTAAAATCACGTTACCACATTTCAGAACACTTGCTGGGCTTTTGTATGGGATTGCTTTAAATTTATAGACTAACTTGCAGGGAAATTACATCTTTATAATATTGTCTTCAATGCGGCAACATCATAACTCTCTCCTTTTATGCAAAGTGGCTTTTTTATATACCCTGGTGGAGAAGACATTTCTTTTTTCCCATGCGTGTGCGTGTGTGTTAGTATCTACCCAGCAACCACTTCCCCAGCCTCGGAGCCTCTTTCCTTCCCACTCCCAGGGATGCCGTCCCCACCAACAGGGGCCACGAACCAGTAGGAGCCAATCAGAGAACTCCATCTCCCTGACCACAGCGATTGACCATAGCCCGGGTCAGATCGGTTGGCCCCTTTGTGAGATTTGACACATGGGAGTTGGGAAATGAAGGAGTTCCCTTTCTCTGGAATTACCATCTGTAAGGATGGGGTTGGTCTGGGAGGAGTCTGCCTGCCTGAGAAATACAACAATAAAAATAACATTCCCAGAGCCCTTGCTGTGTGCCAGACCCTGTTCTCCAAGGTTTACATGAATGGACTGATGTCCTCACAATAACCGTGTGGGGACTCTTAGATAGGAGTCATGTTCAAAACATTTAATAGCTGGGCCAGGCATGGTGACTCACACCTGTAATCCCAGCACTACGGAAGACTGAGGCAGGAGGATCACTTGAGGCCTGGAGTTCAAGACCAGCCTGGGCAACATAGTGACACCCCCGTCTCTAAAAAAATTAATAAATTAGCCGAGCCTGGTGGTGTGCACCTATAGTTCCAGCTACTCAAGAGGCTGAGGCAAGAGAATTGTTTGAGCCCAGGAGGTCAAGGCTGCAGTGAACTAGGATTGTACCACTGTACTCCAGCCTGAGCCACAGAGTGAGACCCCATCTCAAAATAATAATAATGATAATAATGACTGGCAGGACCCTGGCACTGCTTGGTTGAAATGGACCCCACACCGGTGTATACCACCCACATCTCAGCTCTGATGGTCAGAGTCATCATCATCCCGTTTACAAGGGTGGAAACGGGGCACAGAGAAGTTTCATAATTTGTCCAAGATATGGCAGCTGGTCATGGTGGAGCCTGGGTTCCCTCCTAAACCTGAGAAGTGGACCAGGAGTGGGTGCTACAGGTGACAGACTCGCACAGTGGCCGGCCTGAGGGGGGCAGGTCTGGGAAGCAATGGGGACCCCCACCCCCAGCTGGGAGGACAGTGGTGCTCGTTGGAGGGCAGCGGGTTGGTTAAGGGGCCTTTCTACTAGGATGCATCCCTTGTCTGCAGAGCTGGAGACCCAGGGTGGGAAATGTTCCCAGCATGGAGCACTCATGGAGGTTCCATGTGATTTTATTTATTTATTTATTTATTTATATTTTTTGAGATGGAGTCTCACTCTGTCGCCAGGCTGGAGTGCAGTGGGGCGATCTTGGCTCACTGCAACCTCTGCCTCAGTGATTCTTCTCCCTCAGCCTCCCGAGTAGCCGGGACTACAGGTGCCTGCCACCATACCTGGCTAAGTTTTACATATTTAGTAGAGACAGAGTTTCACCATTTTGGCAGGATGGTCTCCCATTTCTTGACCTTGTGATCCGCCCACCTCGGCCTCCCAAAGTGCTGGGATTACAGGTATGAACCACCATGCCTGGCCCCCCTTGTGACTTTTGATACAATCCCATGAGGAAGCCAAGTGGTGGCTCTCACCTGTAACCCCAGCACTTTGGGAGGCCAAGGAGGGAGGACGGCTTGAGCCCAGGCATTTGAGACAAGCCTGTGCAATATGATAAAACCCCATCTCTACTAAAAATACAAAAATTAGGCAGGCATGGTGGCACAAGCTGGTGGTCCTAGCTATGCAGGAGGCTGAGGTGGGAGGATCACCTGAGCCTGGGTTAAGTCAAGGCTGCAGTGAGCTGTGATTGTGCCGCTGCACTTCAGCCTGGATGACAGAGCAAGACCCTATCTCAAGGAAATTAATGATAATAATGGCAAGGACAGGAATGCAGCTATGCACATTTTATTTTATTAAATTTCATGTATATAATCATTACAGTCAAAAAATAATAAGTGAATTTTATAAAACCAAAATGTCTTCAAAGCTGTAATTTAGGCAACATCTTTATTTTCTTGACTCATTCTTTAGTTTTAAAATAAAATCGGCTGGGTGTGGTGGCTCATGCCTGTAATCCCAGCACTTTGGGAGGCCAAGATGGGCAGATCACCTGAGGTCAGGAGTTAGAGACCAGCCTGGCCAATGTGGTGAAACCCCATCTCTACTAAAAATACAAAAATTAGCCAGGCATGATGGCGCATGCCTGTAATCTCAGCTACTCAGGAGGCTGGGGCAGGAGAATGGCTTGAACCTGGGAGGCGGAGGTTGCAGTGAGCCGAGATTGTGCCACTGCACTCCAGCCTGGGTGACAGAGTGAGACTGTCTCAAAAAAAAAAAAAATTAACAACAAAGAATAAATTTCAATTAAAAATAGTCAATTTCAGTAAAACATCTCACATATGAAAATTTGCATTCACGAAACCAAAATATTATACTTTGCAATTCATACTCTGTGTCACCTTTGAATTTTAAACCCAGATACGATCTCCATGTGGTCACAGAGAATAACGGGCTGATGGAAGACGGGTTCTGTGTGTTTGCTTTTATGTTGCTATGTGTGCTGGGCAGAGTGATGGCCCTGAAGATGCCCAGGTCTGGATCTCCAGGACCTGAGACCCTGGTGCCTTGTGTGGCAACAGAGGCTTTGCAGATGTGACCCTGGCTGCCTCTGAAGAAAGGGAGTTTCCAGGGTTCTCCAGGTGGGCCTGAGGTCATCACAAGGGTCCTTAGAAGAGGGGGGCCTGAGACATCTGGGCACAGGAGATGGTGTCCTGGAGATTCTGAGGATGGAGGAAGGGATCCTTGCCAGGGAATGCAGGTGCCTCCAGGAGCTGGAAAAGCCAGGAAACAGATCCTCCCCGAGCCTCCAGAAGGAATCAGTCCTGTGGACATCTTGATTTTAGCCCAGGGACACCCAATTTGGACTTTACACCTATCCTATGGAACTGTATGAATAAGTTTGTATTATTTTAAGCCACTAAATTTGTGCCAATTCATTACAGCAACCGTAGAAAACTAATGCACTGGGTTACAGTTTTTTTGTTTTTGTTTTTGTTGAGATGGAGTCTCGCTCTGTCACCTAGGCTGGAGTGCACTGGTGCAATCTCAGCTCACTGCAACCTCTGCCTCCCAGGTTTAAGTGATTCTCCTGCCTCAGCCTCTCAAGTAGCTGGGATTACAGGCGCCTGCCACCACACCTGGCTAATTTTTGTATTTTTAGTGGAGAGAGCGTTTCACCATGTTGGCCAGGTTGGTTTCGAACTCCTGACCTCAGATGATCAGCCCGCCTCAGCCTCCCAAAGTGCTGGGATCATAGGTGTGAGCCATCATGCCCAGTCTGGGTTACATTTTTTTTTTTACGACAGGGTCTTGCTCTGTCACCCAGGCTGGAGTACAGTGGCAAAGTCATGGCTCACTGCAGCCTCCAGCTCCCAGGCTCAAGAGATTCTTCCACCTCACCCTCCTAGTAACTGGGATTACAGGAATGTGCCTCCATGCTGGCTAATTTTAAACATTTTTTGTAGGGACAAGGGTCTCACTATGTTGTCCAGGCTGGTCTTAAACTCTTGGACTCAAGTGATCCTCCTGCCTCGACCTCGTAAGCTGTTGGGATTACAGACGTGAGCCACTGTGCCTGGACAATTGTTAATTTTATTTCATTTTATTTATTTTTTGAGACTGTCGCCCAGGCTGGAATGCAGTAGTGTGATCTTGGCTCACTGCAGCCTCTACCTCCCAGGTTCAAGCAATTCTCCTGTCTCAGCCTCCCAAGTAGCAGGGATTGCAGGCATGTGCCACCACGCTTGGCTAATTTTTGTATTTTTAGTGAAGACGGGGTTTCACCTTGTTGGCCAGGATAGTCTCAATCTCCTGACCTCATGATCCACCCACCCTGGCCTCCCAAAGTGCTGGGATTGATTACAGGCATGAGCCACTGCACCCAGCCTACCAATTGTTAATTTTGAACCTATTACTCAAAGCTAGGAAAGTATAAGACCACAAAGTGAAAACCAAAACTGTGAGCCCAAATGATTCCAAACTTTTGTGAACTTACATGCAGAATAAACATGTGTCGTGTGTGTGTGTGTGTGTGTGTGTGTGTGTGCTGGGGCCGGGTGTGTCACTGGGAATTCTCTGAATTAACTTCATGTCTTCCATGGTGTTTATTAAAGGCTAAGAAGTGCAAACCCACCAAGTAGCAGGGCACACATTGCATCACTTTGCTCAGGCTGCCTTTACAAAGTGCCACATGCTAGGGAACTCTGACAACAGAAACAGATTGTCCCAAGCTCAGGAGCTGGACGCCCAAAAGCAAGGCATGGGCAGGGCTGGTTCATTCCCAGAACTGTCAGGGAGAGTCCGTCCCTGGCTCTCTCACTTAGCCGATGGTTGTTGGAGGGCAGCCTTTGGGGATCCCTGGGCTTGTAGAAGAATCATCCGATCTCTGCCTTCATCTTCACATGTGCATCTCTGTCTCTGTGTCCAAATTTCCCCTTTTAATGAGGTCACCCTACTGACTTCATCTTACCTTGATCATCTGCAAAAACTCTGTTTCCAAACAAGGTCCCATCCACATGCACTGGCGGTTAGGACTTTAACATTCAAACCGTGACCTGCACGCACACGTGCAACCCATGTGACGAAACCACCGCCACCCCATTTTAACTCTGTGTGTGTACATGTGCCTATGTGCATACACATGTAGGAAGTAGAAAAGTTCCTTTTTAAAGTTTCCTTTCTTGGTAAAGAATAAGTGAGCTAATAACTTTGTTAAGCCCTATCCTACGTAGCTGTTAGACATGTTGTGCTTACAGGCACCTAGTACATTCTATGTCCTCGTACTTTAACCAAGATATCTGTGCTGGATGTGCTCACAGGCATGTCCCAGTTCTCCATTGCTTTTACCTGTTTAGAAAAGTTTTAAGTTATTAGCCAATCAGGTCTTAGTCTAGATTGTGAGGTGTGGCTCCAGCCAATGGAGATCAGACACAGCAGTAAGGATGACCCCAAATAAGTAAGGGATAAATTTGTGTGTTTTCCTTTGTTCATTGTACTCTTATGGCACAATGGCTAGCGAGGGTACCCTCCCTGCAGTCCAGGAAGTAAAAATTGCATTGCTGAAAGATCCTTTGTCTCAGTGCTGATTTTCCTTTGAAGCACTGAGCCTCTATTTCCAACACACCACAAACACACACACACACACACACACACACACACACACACACACAGAGTTAAAATTCACCAGGGAGAGCAGCAGGTGTTTAGAGCAAAGACACCATGGCGCCCACACATGCTTCGTTTGAGATCCTGCAACGAGCTGGCCTGGGGGACGAGTGAGACCACCCATCTCTGTCTCTACTCATGCAGCTTCAGGTAGGTTCTGTTACTCCAACAAGAAAACACTACGTTGATGTTCACTCTAAGGTCGTGGCATTTTTTTCCGAGACCTAATGCATTTTTAATTTCATGTTGTTATTTTGAATGGGCTCTTTCCCCCACATTATTCTGATGGCTATTGCTAATATGCAGGAAAAAAAGTATTTAGCTGGGTGCAGTGGCTCACGCCTGTAATCCCAGCACTTTGGGAGGTGGGTGGATCACTTCAGGTCAGGAGTTCGAAACTAGCCTGGTCAATGTAGTGAAACCCTGTCACTACTAAAAATACAAAAATTAGCTGGGCGTGGTGGCAGGTGCCTGTAATCCCAGCTACTCAGTAGGCTGAGGCAGGAGACTCGAACCTGGGAGGCAGAGGTTGCAGTGAGCCAAGATTGCGCTGCTGCTTTCCAGCCTGGGAGACAGAGCAAGACTCCTTCCCCCCATCAAAAAAAATTATCTTGAAATACATCTTTCTTTTTAGAGTTTTTTGGATTTACATAGAGTAAAAGTCAGCTTTTCTGGCGTGCAATTCTAAGAACTGAACAAATGCACAGAGTCACGTAACCACCACCAAAATCAAGGTGCAACTCCTTAAAAATAGTGCTCAGGTGCTGATCCTCTGCAATCAGCCTTACTTGAACACCTAAGCCCCGCCCTGTGCCCCTCTCAGTGCTGTGGGCTGCCCCATCCAGGCACCCTGCAGCATTATCCAGATCCAGAACTGCTCCGGCGGGAGCCTTCAGAGCCTGGCTTCCTTCAGTTGGCGTCAGGCGTCTGATTGATTCGCGTAGGTACGTGTGTCCTTTTCATTGCTGAGTAGTATTCCTCAGTATGAAGTCACCACGGTTTCCTTATGCCCAGTTCAAGGTTGAGTTCCATCTTTGGTAAACATGAACAAAGCTGTTATAAACTTGCAGCCATTGGTTTTCGTATGAGCATAATTTTTCAGTTTTCTGGCATAGATATCCATGATTGAGGCAGGAGAGTAAGGAATGAGGTAAGCAGGGGTTAAGGGAGCAAAAGACCAGCAGGTGCAGCCAGTCCTAGGCAAGATCAGGCAGCACACAGGCTACGCTGAACCTGTGATAAGACAGGAGTCTCCACTTCAGCCTCTGATTGGCCACGGGCCAAGCCTTCATAGGGAGTAACCAATCGGAGGCCTCTAAAGGGCACCTAGGGGTGGTGCCAAGTTTTCTTGGCCCTATAAAAGCCGTGGGAGCATTACCATCTGGAGGCTGTTGACCACTTGCTCGAGCTTCTCTCACTCGGTGAATTGTGCCTTCGTTCCTCCTCCGTCCTTCTGTCTTCTTGTCTTTCATTGCTTCATTGTCTTGTTGCTTTGTGTGTGCATTTTGTTCGATTCTTTCTTCAACACGCCAAGACCCTGGACAACCTCCAGCCAAGACGTTCCACCTGGTACCACATGTTGGCAAGCAGGCCAGGAGGTGAGCCCAAATCTGGGGATTTGCTTTCCTTCTCTTTGTCAAAGCTGTCATCTGTGGGCATGGGTTGGGCAGTGAAAGGCCACCAGGGAACCCACTGCTTGACGTCTCCGGTGACAGGATAACGTGGTCATAGAACAGGACATTCAGGTCCTGCCAAGTGCAAGACACGTCCATGCAATGCAGGAAGTTCTTTGTACAGCAGAATGTCTGAGGAGGTGAGACCGCTGGTGTTCCGACGTCTGTGTCACTGTGCTTTGTGGGGAGGCAGTGGTGCGGAGTTACATTTGTAGATTTCCTCTTCTTAGAGTGGGGCAGGGGACTCTCATTTTATCTGTGATTTTTTTTTTTTTTTTTGGCATGAGAACCCAGAATTCTTCATTGTTCCTCAGGACAGATCCCTAACTTGTTTCTTAATAGTTTTAAGGTTTGTTGTAAGGTCCTGTGTCTCAAGAGGGCTACAGGCTGAAAAAGCTTATTTCACTTGGTGGGACGCAAAAAGCCCAGCATTGCATCCCAGGACTAAGGGAATCACAGGAACTCATTCCATCACCTATGGGGGGAAGCCTCCAAAACAGCACCGGTGCCCCTCCTCAGGTTCAATATGTCTGACACCCTAAGGCTGGGGACATTGCCTGCCACCCTCAAGTCAGAGACATCCGCAATATATAGGCCCTCCTTATGGGATACACCTTCCAGAATCCTTCAATCTGTAAAGCTTCTAAGAGTGGCCCTCAAAAAGAAAGTCCTAAGGCTGGATGTGGTGGCTCACACTTGTAATCCCACCACTTTGGGGGGCCAAGGCGGGCAGATCACCTGATGTCAGGAGTTCAAGCTCAACCTGGCCAACATGGTGAAACCCTGTCTCTATTAAAAATACAAAAATTAGTTGGGCATGGTGACAGGTGCCAGCAATCCCAACTACTCAGGAGGCTGAGGCAGGAAAATGGCTTGAACCTGGGAGGCGGAGGTTGCAGAGAGCTGAGATCGTGCCACTGCACTCTAGCCTGGGTAACAGAGTGAGACTCAGTCTCGAAAAAAAAAAAAAAAGTCCTAAGACTGAGCCAGACATTGTGGATGACCCCCTCTTACAAAAGCCACTTGTCTCTCAAGGGGAACTACGGCTGCCCCCATATAACCCCTTGCCAAATGTGCCAACCATGTGAGGCAGCCAGAGGAGGAACTAATCCTGCTCTGCCCCCGACATCCCAGAGTGGACCCCCTATTCAGCAGCTCCCACAGCACTGTCGCCTCTCAGGGAAGGAGTGGGGGCCAGTCCAGTGCAAGTCCCATTTTCCATAACTGACATCCAACAATGTCAGGGAACATGGGGAAGGTACTCCGAGGGTTCTGGCGGGTCTGTGGATGAGTTCTAAACCTTGGTTTGCAGTGAAGACCTTCCAGCCAGTAACAATGGGATTGCTAGCTCATAAGGTCACTGTATGTCTAAGAAACTGTGAAACTGTCTTCCAGAGTGGCCATGCCATTGGAAATTTCCTCCAGCCACAGAAAATAATTCTGGTTGTTTTAACTACTCACCAGCATTTCATATTGCCCAATTTATTTCTTTAACCATTCTTTGTGATCATTATTTTTAGAAACGGGTACTCTGTGGCCCAGACTGGAGTGTGACGGTGCAGTCCCAGCTCACTGCAGCCTTGAACAGTTGTTTGTCACCAGTCTAGAGACATTTGGTTTTTTTTTTTTTTTACTATTTATTTATTCATTTATTAAGATGGAGTCTCACTCTGTTGCCCAGGCTGGAGTGCAGTGGCGCAATCTTCACCTCCCAGGTTCAAGTGATTCTCGTGCCTCAGCCTCTCAAGTAGCTGGGACTATAGGTGCCCACCACCACACCAGAATAATTTTTGTATTTTTAGTAGAGATGGAGTTTTACCACATTGATCAGGCTGGTCTCCAACTCCTGACCTCAGGTGACCTACCAGACTTGGGCTCCCACGGTGCTGGAATTACAGGTGTGAGCCACTGCGCCTGGCCAATTTTCGTATATTGACCTTATTTCCTGTGACCTTGCTTAACTCATTTATTAGCTGCAGAAGCATTTTTGGAGATTCCATGGGATTTTGTTTGCTTTATTTCAATCCGATCATCACTCTCTTTCAAGTGGTATGCTTAAACCATTTACATTTGCTTTTTTTTTTTAGTTTTAAAATTTAAAATAATTTTATTAAACAAATTTTAGGCCAGGCACAGTGGCTCACACCTGTAATCCCAGCACTCTGGGAAGCTGAGGTGGGCAGATCACTTGAGGTCAGGAGTTCAAGACTTGCCTGGTCAACGTAGCAAAACCCCATCTCCACTAAAAAATGCAAAAAATAGCTAGGCATGGTGGCAGGCATCTGTAATCCCAGCTACCCTGGAGGCTGAGGCAGGAGAATCACAAATCTGGGAGGCGGAGGTTGTAGTGAGCTGAGATCACACCACTGCACTCCAGCCTGGGTGATAGAGCAAGATTCCATCTCAAAAAAAAAATTTATATTGACAAATTATAATTATTTATGGGGTGCAAAATGACATCATGATATACATATACAGTGTGAAATGACTAAATCAAGCTAATCAATATATCCATCGCATCAGACACTAATCAATATATCCATCCCGTCAAACACTTACCTTGTATTTGTCTTAACTGAAACTTTGTCCTGTTTGACCAACATCTCCCCAACTCCCCACTCCCCAGCCTCTGACAACCACCATTCAACTCTCTGCTTCTGAGTTTTGTTTTAGATTCCACGTAGGAGTGAGAGCATGCAGTATTTCTTTCCTTGTGTGGCTTATTTCGCTTGGCGTAATGTCCTCCGAGTTTTCCACGCTGTTGCAAAGGACAAAATTTCCTGCTTCTTCAAGGCTGAATAGTATCCCCTTGTAGTATAAAACATTTTCTTTATTCATTCACCCATGGATGCACACCCAGTTTGATCCCATAACTTGGCTATTGTAAATAATGTTCCAGCAAACAGGGGAGGGCAGATATCTCTTCAACATACTGATTTCAAATCCTTAGGGTAGACATCAAGAAGTGGGATTGCTGGATCACATGGTCATCCATCCTATCTTTAGTTTTTTGAGGAACCTCCATCGTGTTTTCTATCATGGCTGTGGTAATTTACATTCCCACCCACAGTATACAAAGATTTCTTTTGTTCCATGTTCTCACCAACACTTGCTAACTTTCTTTTTTCTTTTTTTTTTTTTTTTTTTTTGAGATAGAGTCTCACTCTGTGCCCCCAAGGTGGAGTGCAGTGGTGCAATCTTGGCTCATGGCAACCTCTGCTTCCCAGGTTCAAGTGATTCTCCTGCCTCAGCCTCCTGAGTGGCTGGGACTACAGGCATGTGCCACCACACCTGGCTAATTTTTTGTATTTTTAGTAGAGATGGGATTTCACCATGTTGGTCAGACTGGTCTTGATATCCTGGCCTCAAGTGACCTGCCCACCTCAGCCTCCCAAAGTGCTGGGACTACAGGCGTGAGTCACCACACCTGGCCTCTTTCATCTTTTTTATATTAGTCAACCTAACAGACGTGAGGTGAATCTTATTGTAGGTTTGATTTGCACATTTCCCTGATGGTTAGTGATGATGAGCACGTTTTCATTGCTTGTTGGTCATTTGCAAGTCGTCTTTAGAGAAATGTCTATTCAGGCCCTTTGCCAAAGTTGTTTCCTTGCTGTTGAGTTGTGTCAGTTTCTTCTCTGTTTTGAATATTAAGCCCTTATTAGATGTGTGGCTTGCAAATGTTTTTTTCTCAGCCTGTCAGATGTCTCTTCACTCTTAATTATTTCCTGTGCTGTGCAGAAGCTTTCAGTTTGACATAATCCCTCTTGCCTATTTTTGCTTTTGTTGGCTGAGCTTTTGGAGTCAAATCCAAAGTCTCATTGCCCAGGCCAATCTCCTGCAGTTTCCCCTGTGTTTTCTTCTAGTAGATTTACAGTTTCAGGTCCTACGTTAAGTCTTTAATCCAGTTTGGGTTGTTTTTTTTTTAATGTGGTATGAGACAAGCAGGCTGATTTCATTCTTCTGCCTGTGAATACCCAGTTTTCCTAAACTCTTGATTACAGAGACTGTCCTTTTCCCATTGTGTGTTCTTAATAACTGCTACAAATTGATTGATCAATGCATGGATTCATTTCTGGGCTCTGTACTCTGTTTCATTGGCTGATGCATCTGTTTTTATGCTGGTAACACGCTATTTTATCTATTGATCTATTGATCTATCTATCTAGAGTTGGAATCTTGCTCTATCGCCCAGGCTGGAGTGCAGTGGTGTGATCTCGGCTCACTGCAACCTCCACCTCCTGGGTTCAAGCAATTCTCCTGCTTCAGTCTCACAAGTAGCTGGGACTACAGACATGCACCAGCATGCCAAGCTAATTTTTGTATTTTTGGTAGCGATGGGGTTTCGCCATTTTGGCCAGGGTGATCTCAAACTCCTGACCTCAGGGAATCCACCCGTCACAGCCTCCCAAAGTGCTGGGATTATAGGCATGAGCCACTGTGCCCAGTCCAATATGCTGTTTTAATTACTTTAACTTTTGTAATATAGCTTGAAGTCAGGTAGTGTGATGCCTCCAGCTTTGTTCTTTTAGCTCAAGATTGAGCTGTGTGTGTGTGTGTGTGTGTGTCCATAGGAATTTTAGGATGTTTTTTCTATTTCTGTGAAATGGGACATTGGAATTTTGATATAAATTGCAGTATATCTGTAGATAGCTTTGGGTAGTATGAACATTTTAACAATATTCTTCCAGTCCATGAACATGAAATATCTCTCCATTTATTTGTGTTTTCTTTAACTTCTTTTATCAGTGTGTTATAGTTTTCAGTATACAGATCTTTCTCCTGCCTGGTTAAATTTATTCCTAAGTATTTTCTTGTTTTGTGGTTGTTGTAAATGTGGAACAGTTTTCTTGGTTTCTTTTTCAGATAGTCTGTTGTTAGTGTATAGGAATGCTACTGACTTTTGTGTGTTGATTTTATATTCTGCGACTTTACCACATTCATTATTAGTTATAAAAGGTGTTTTAGAAACCATTTATATTTAATGTGATTATTAAATTGGCTGAATTTAGAGGCTCCATTTTGTTATTTGCTTTTGGTTTGGCACATCTGTTTTAAATTCATCTGTTGGATTATTTGAATGGTTTTTTGTTTGTTTTTGTATTCCACTTTATATATCTATTGGCTTTTTTGGCTATGTTTTTTGGGGATTTTTTTAATGGTTGTGTTAGAGATTATAGTGTATATTGTGCAACTTTTCACAGTCTACATGAAGTAAATATTTTACCACTTCAAGTACATATCATAAATGTAGAATTCTACCTTTATGTTAAGATTGTCATACATATTATGTCCACATACATTGAAAACCACCCAGATAAATGTTATAATTTCTGCTTTCAATGGTTATATGTATGCTAAAGAAGTTAAAAAGAAAAAGCCTATTATATTTAGCTGATATTTGTGTTTCTACTGCTTTTCCTTTATCCTTAAGTTCCAGTTTCCCTCTAGCAACATTTCCTTTCACTCTGAAGAATTTCTTTTAACATTTCATTAAAAGAAGGTCCACTGATAACAAATTCTCTTGATTTTTTTTCCTCTGAAAATATCTTCATTTACCTTCATTCCTGAAGGATATTTTTGCTGGACATAGAATTGTAGGTTGACAGTTTTTTTTCTTTTCTTTTTTCTTTCTGAGACAGAGTCTTCCTCTATTGCCAGCCTGGAGTGTGGTGGTGTGATCTCGGCTCACTACAACCTCCACCTCCCAGGCTCAAGTGATTCTCATGCCTCAGCCTCCCAAGTAGCTGGTATTACAGGCATGTGCCACCATGCCTGGCTAATTTTTGTATTTTTAGTAGAGATGGGGTTT
>PVKP010045097.1:0-16326 GCA_004027715.1 Plecturocebus donacophilus | reverse complement strand
CAGCCTACCACTTGTCCTAATAAAATGCCAAACAAGAACATGATCCAAGGGTGTAGCAGTGGATGAAAGTGGAACAAATAAGGAAGCATTCGTGCATCAGTGACTGCTTCAATGCTTATGTGCATAGCACAGCTCATCTCAACTCCCCTGAATAAAAATAAAATGCAAATCTGCATTCCCATTTTGTACGTCTCCACAATATTTTCTACATATATCATGTTGTGCTTCACTTGGCAATGTTCTATCTCACTTGAATGAAGCCCTTCTACTGTTTCATAATTCATAAAATGGAGAAGAAAGAAAAAGAGAGACTAATATAATGCCTAGACTTGTATGTATTTTCTGCAAAAATAAGTTGTTTAAAAGCAAGGAGCATATCTTTCCACATGTGAGATGAATATAAAACTGTAGGAAACACTGATTGATGAACATGATACGGATTTATTGAATCAACTGTTTAATAATACTCCTTATCTACATCATGTACCTTGTAGATAGGACTTTATGTCAGTGCTTTATCCAAGCACAAAGACAGTTGCTTGGCAGAAAAAAACCCAATAAACATTTGTTGAATTTATTAAATTGATCATAGGTGCAAAGAGACTGGAAGCGACCAAATGGTTATACTTTATATCTACTGATGAAACTGAAGAATAATTAGTGAAGCGGTTGTACAACCAAAAGTTTTTTTCATGCTACAGTCATCTAAAGCGTGCTGCTGATTCCTGTATAATTATGGCTTTGGGTGTTTGTTCAAGAAAATAAATGTGTATATAATGGTGATGGAATTGACCAGTGGTGAGACTTATGAAAAAGACCGTACATATCTATTGTTTGTTCTAAAGATGGCTGATGTCCTAGGCTGCATATTCTGCCTTAAAGTCTACCAGATGACTTGTTGATCTACCTTCTCTGATGTACCTTGGGTTCTTTAGACACAGTGGCACGGTTTTCAGCTGTCTCTGGCTGTTGAAATACTTCAGCAGCTGTGTGTGGTTCATGATTCCAGACTGGATCATACTCTTCTCTCCTGAAATATATTAAATAACTTAAAGAATAGCTGTTAGAAATTGCAATTCCTGACTCAAATGTGTGTCCTTTAAGAACAAAAATCAGCCACTGGCAAAAGTTAAATGATTGCCTAAAATGATGTACCCCTGTATATGTTTCACATCCCCCTCCATATCCACACTACTACCCTTTCCAACATTCTTTGTACTCAGCCAGGTTGACTGATACGGACTCCATCAATGGGCTTCCAGTTGGTTTGGCCAGCGGAAAGCCACAAAAAACTCAATGAGGAATGAGAGAGAAGCTAAGGTGTTAATTTCTTTTATTTCTCAGTATGAGGTTGCCTCCGGCTAACTGCTTCTCTCATCAGAACATCACAGGTCATGGTTCTAGTAACCTGACCTTTTTCTTTGCTCTTTAGTCATAGGTGTAGTAAGATGCCTTGCTCTTTCTGCCCCCGGTACTGACTAGTCATTGTAGTTTTCCCACACAACAGCTTGCACTTTTGTAAATAATACCTTTAATAAATTCTCAAATTACGTAATTTGAGTATATACTATCTGTTTCCTGCCTGGACCCTGATTAATACAGTCTCTAAGTGGTAACTAAAACATTTTAAAGTATTCAAAGTTTTAAATTGCACCCATTTGTTACTTTAAGCTTCTTAAGTGATAGAAGATTGGGAAGAAGGGAATATTCTTTTTTCCAGCAAAGAAATTCCTGTTTACTTACAACTATTTTAAAGTTAAGTAACTACTTAGAATTGAGAAGAAAAAAATAAAGCTTTTCTTTTGAGAAATGGAAGCTGTCAAGGCTTTATTACCAAAAGGAAGCACTGAAAGTAATCAAGGCTCTTTTGCAAAATGTGATGTGTACCTTTCTGTCAAATTCTATTAACTTACAGGTTTGAATTATAGTTCTATTTCACAAAATAGTACGGTGGAATCACACATAATATTAGAAGCTGAGAGTTCTGTTTAAAATTGACTTTTCTTTGTTCTGGAGAGAAATAGAATGTTCTAAAATATGTCCTTCTAATCAACTGTTAATAGCTAATTCAATAGCCACCTGCATCGAATTCTGTTCTCAGAATAGAACACCTTGATATTCTAGAGAGAATGTGTTTGCTCTCCCATTTATGTGTAAGTGAGCTACAAGGATACTTTCATGTGAATCACTGGGGAAAGTGTTAGCTTCATGTAACCCATAAATTGAGCATTTTGTCTTCTATTGGCTACATATCACAATCTGAGTGCATATTGCATTTATCCCATTATGTGCCAGAGAATCACATGTGGGTGGGAACATAAAAATGCTGAAAGATGTTATATAAAAACTGTGTGAACTGTGTGTATTTTATTACAGCTTTGTTTTCTGTGGGACTTTTTGTAAACAAAAAAGTGGGAGATATGGATAGTCTATAGATAAATTTCAGTGAAAATTCATAAAAGTCAGTGAATTTTTGCAAAGCATAAAAAAGTTAAAAATCCTTATATGGAAATGTCACTGAGATAAAGTTACCTTTAGGTTTGGATGGCTTGGATAAAAGCCTGAACAACTAGTATAATTAGTTAAAAAAAAAAAAAAAGCCTTCTTTACTCATGAAATGGAGATGATCCCAGTATTTTTCCTCTAGAAAAATACTTTAAAGCTGTATTGAGGATTAAATGAGATAAAGTCTCATAAAGTTCCTAGCACAATTCCTAACATAGAACACTGTGCTATTATTGTTACTTTGTACCCCTGAGTTCAACAGAGTGCTGCTGCTTTTTTTTCAAATAGGAGGAGTAGATTTTGCTGAGAGAGAATAAGGCCAAGATGAGAGAGAGTGAGGAAAGGCTGGTAAATGCCTTTTGGAAAAGAAAAAGCTCTAGTGGGCAAGTACAGCAACCTGGAGCACTTCCTAGCTCAAGAAGCATTCAGACTCCTGCTCGCGACAAGCAAGGAAAGAAACTTCTAGACCTCTAGGTTGCCATCACATGCCCATTTCAGTTACAGCTCATCTGTATAAAGGCTTTGTTTAACTCTACTAAGATTCATGTCTTTCATTATCTAGCATCTTCCAATAGCGTAGTTTCATCACCAGAAATGTAGTTGAATTTAAGTAAGCTTTCTCCAGGTTCACATAGCCCCTCCCTCCTTTTTGCTTTTCAGGGCTGGAGTGTTAATAGCTTTGCTCTTCTAAGTCTCTGGGGGCTATGCCGTCTCTTTTGGGTTCTTGCTCACAGATCTAAGAGTATCCCCTTCATAAAAGTACACTCAAGTACCTCCATTTGAGGGTGCCGCCTGTTTTCTAACATGTCCTTGATAGATGAAGCATTTCAGGGGCAATACCCTAGCATCTGGCTATACAAGCACAGCTAAAACCATCTAGCCATGGGCTGTGAGTCAAACTTGAACTGTTCAACTTTTACTAGTCCACTTCCCCTTGACTCACCAGGGCTGAATCTAGAAGCAGACAAAAGAATGTCAAAACAAAGAGAGGTGACTGTCCCTCTATTCCCCTTGGAGCCCAGTTATTGTTCAAATACTTGCCTGCTCTCCCTCTACAAATAAAGTCATACAGTTCCCCACTCTTAGAGAGTCGACCATCACCTGCAGCCCACTAAAGCACAAAAGCCTTTCAAGAACTTCTTTCTTGACCTGGCTGCCCCAAAGCCTCACGGGGGCAGGTTTTACTAGTTGAATTATTCCCTTACATTACTGTCTGATAGCTGTCCTCATTTCCTATTTTCTAAATAATTTAATAAGTTATCATTGGCCTATTTTTAATCTTAATATCCATTTCTGCTTTTCTTGGTGTTTGCCATTTTGTCACATTATATGGCTGATTTGAAGATTTTCATCTCTAATTACTGTTTAATTGTCATAAGCAATTTCTCAAATTTGAATATGGAAAATCAAAAAGGCAATACATTTCCCTTATCAAGTGCTCTGGATTCCAGCATTCATATAGGCACCCCATGTGTTAAAAGTTCTGAGTGCCCTTCATTACCACTTCTTGAGTGCAAGTAATAGTATTGAGATTTACCTTCATTGGACATTCACTGTCTGTTTCATCTTGGAAAATATGCTTGATCTCTGAGTCTCACCTTTATCATTTATAAAAGGGGATTCTAATACATTCCTCACTGGATGATAGTGAGAATAGAGGGTAGTAATGTGCAAAGCACCTGTACCCACAGCTAGGCACATCATTGACAGTCAACCCTATTAAACATTGATATTAATTTCCGGCATCAGTCCAGACTCAACGGCCCCAGAGCCACACAATCCCAATCCCATTAGAAAAGATTATGCATTTTTTCATTCCCAAGAGTTTACGTTAATACAAATTTTAGGTAGAACTAGAACCATTAATATGCAAGATAATTTATCAGAATAATTCCCTTCATAATTAACTTTAGCTCACAAACTCTATCAGAAGAAGTATTTAAGCAGGAAATCAACAGTATATTAGGTATTTAAACCAGTTTTATTTCATATAAGGAGCCTTACTTATAGCTATATGATAAGGTAATATCAAGTCTATGTAGAAAATATGTTATCTTCTAATAAGTATCATGGATTTAAAATTTTAGATGAATACTGTTTTGCAAGTTCAGTTGTATCTTGTTAACTGATATGTTTACAAATCAGTGGTAGTTAAATATTCTTAAAATAATGTTGGAGTTATTTTACCAAAAGATCTATTCATAGTATGACCTAGATAATCTTGGAAGTAAAAGAAGTATTAGTTACATGTGGCCTTAAATTTATGATGTTAATTTTAGTATCATTGTTTTCTATAAATGTATTTGATATATTAAAACATACTGGAAAATAGAAAAGAAAGCTCAATATATTTAAAAATAAATTTATCATTCTGAGTATTCCTTTTTGTTCAAATATTCACCAGAGATTTCTGAAAATCATGTGTGACAAATATGTGAGATACTGGGAAAATAGATGGATTAGACACAATGCCTGTCCTCAACAAGCTTGGTGAAATAGACAAATTAAAAATAAGGGGATTAAGTATGAATTTGTGCTGTAACAGAAGTGTCTGTAGGGATAATATGAATCACAAAGGAGTAAGGAACAATGTTTCTCTTATATTTAAAAATTTAAATTTTATTAAGATAATGCTGAAATCAGATTTTGAAAAGGAATATGATTTTGTGTCCCCACCCAAATCTCATGTCAAATTATAATCTGCAGTGTTGGAGGTGAGACCTGATGGGAGGTGACTGAATCATGGAGGCTTTTCCTCATGAGTGGTTTAATGCCGGCATCTTCAATGCTGTTCTCATGATAGTGAGTTCTCGTGAGATCTGGTTGTTTTACAGTATTTAGCACCTTGCTCCTGTTACTCTTCCTCCTGCTCCAGCCATGTGAAGTGCTCTCTCCCTCTTTGCCTTCTGCTGTGATTGTGATTGTAAGTTTCCTGAGGCCCCCTCAGAAGCCAAGCAGATGCCAGTATCATGCTTCCTATACAGCCTGTGGAACCATGAGCCTATTAAACCTCTTTTCTTTATAAATCACCCAGTCTCGGGTATTTCTTACAGCAGTGAGAGTATGGACTAACTGAGAATGTTTTGAGTGATCAAGATTAGAATGAAATTCCTGGAGGAATGCTCCCCTTGTAATAGAGATGCCCTGCTTGACTTGTGTTGACTTCAGAATTAATCATCATTTATTTGAAACAAATTCATTGAAGTATACTTTTTCAAATATATATTTATATGCTTGAGTAACTTATTCTTTTAGTCTTCTCAAAAGTACTCTAAATTATATGTATCTCATATATAGACATATCCCATCTCTTAGACACCAAAGATCTTAGACACATAATTTCCCAGCTTTTGTACTTTGTTTTCTTAACACATACTTTCATAAAAAATGTGAAGGCTAAAGTCACTCCATCTGAGAAGATAATCTGCCATATTGACTTCTGATTAACTACTATTCTAGGAATACCTCTGAGATTTCTTTTTCATTATTGTTCCTTACGTAACAGCACATATTTTACTGTAAATTCTGCCCTTAGATCAAATTTGTACCCATTTCCTCTGAAGCACATGTATCCTTTCCCTATGTTGTATAATCCCTGCGTTTGGGGGATAATGGCACAGAGATCTACCTGTCTTGTGGTTTCCAAAATGACACTTTTGTCAGTAAGTTATACAATAAAGTTACCCTATAATGAAAAGCTGAACTTGCCTGCCTCCTTTCATTTCTACGCTCCTTCTGCATTTGGGGGTTGTTTTGCATGTACACTCTTTCATGAAACAAATGTGAATTTTGTTCAAAGACTTTCTATTACTACTCCCAGGAAAAAAATGTAAAGTGCTTGAAAATGGGCAGAGAAAAATAGCATATTACCAGATGTCTGTGCACTCTTCCCGATTATCCCCAACTTTGAACTATTCTCATTTCTCTAAACTGTTACATGGCCCGGCATGTGATCTTGTCCATAGATAATCAGTTGAAGGGCAATTGACGCCTAGTCCCTTTCCCATTAGAAAAAGTCAGTTTTGTAACTATTTTGTAAATTCATTTTTGCTTTCCTGTTAGACCTACCTGGATATGGTACGTTTAATTCTCCTTTGAATCTGAATCTGTTGTAATATCTTCATCATTCTCTTATTAACTAATGAGTTCAATAAACTATTTGATATGTACATTTTATATTTGGTATGAAAGTTTTAATTTTAACTTTTTTTGAAAATATGAGATTTGCTTTAGTCCCAGTAGATACAGCCAACACATTTTACAAATAACAGATACTTTCTCTGTATAGTATAGGATAGTTGAAGAGTGGAAAAAATGACAATATCTTAGTGGTATATATAAAATGCTTACAGTTTTTGGGGAAAGTGGGAATACTTCATAGGAGGGGCAAGATTGTCTCCTTGCTGCTCAAGAATTCACAGGAAGGGCAAGATTGGTGTTAAAGGGAGTTGGCATCAAATAATATTGTAGGCATAGGATGTTATTCTTGTACAAAGATGTGATAAATACAGTAGTGTAAAAAGCTGTGTCATGCTCATGTAATTATTTCATAGTAGCTGGGGATTAAACTATACAGAAATATAGAAAATAAAAGTGGTCAACAATGACCCTGAAAAGGGAAGCTTGATAACAGATTCTGAAGATATTCATATTGAAGAATTTAGAATTTATCCTCTATGGAATACAGAGGCATTGAAGAGGTGACATGATCAACTTTGACTTTTTGTGAATCAAAGGATGGCTTAAATGATGGAATACTATAGTAAAAAAAAAAATTCAGGCATAGAACTACGTCACTTGAGTAGATTGGACACTATTTGGTGTAGGCCAGTAGCATTGGAAATAGAGGAGAGAGGAATAGCGTAAACCATGAGAATAAAAACTGCAGATATTTGCATGTTACAAGAATAACAACTCTCCCTTCTAATATACATAAATATTTGATGTGATAATTACTCTCAAAATCAAAATAAGCAACTTTTAAGAAACCTAATGCATAAGTTTGTTAAATAAATTTCAAAATAAAAAAACACATATATTTCTAGGAATCCTATATTTGAACCTTTTCCAAATGTGCTTTGTTAGTAAGCTATCTCAACTTCTAAACTACTCATGAAGGAAAGCTCAAATCAATGGCCTTTCTGCCCATCTGAAAAAGAATATTATGCACACAGCATTTTTAAATTATTGAGCTATAATTGATATTTTTTGTCTACTAGGCACAAATCAATTTTAAGGAGCTTTAGGATATAATGGTGTAAAGAACCCAAATAGTGGGTTATATTGTGCCTTTGATTACTAAGTGTAAAACAACTGGGGCTTGATCAATATCAAATTTATTTTTAGCCTGATTAAGAGCTGCTTTCTATGTGCTATATTTAAACACAGTTAATATAAATGCTGTTTTGATTGAAAAATTCTATATAGCTTTTAATATCTACACTTTCATTTCCAAAAAAATGGGCAAATAGAAAAACGTGCTTTATTTTCAGTAGGCAGTGCGATCAATGTTATAATCAAGTGTTTATAAAGTACCTAATTATGCATGTTGCACGGAGAACTTTATAAACCTGTTCTTTCCCCTCTAGGTAAGACACAAGATTCTTATTTATGGACATTCAGGGTTAGTCCTAGATGACTTATTATAATTATCAAATCTATTATTTGTGTATGATTTAAAGTTTTATAATACTTCTGCTTGCACCCTCTAAAGTAAATATCTGCTCAGCACTCTGAGTTGGCATTCTCAGCATTTACTCATGAGGAAATTAACTTGGAGAGATTAAAGTTTTACCCAACTTTTTGTAATGAGTGGTATAGAAAAAAATTTATTTGTCTCCTGATATCAACTTACCTACTTCTTCTAATTTTCTATCCAAAGTTATTTACTCACTCTTGCCAAACCGCAACACTAGTCTAGGACACAGACAGTGTGTGCCCTTCTATAGAGTGATTTAGGAGCCACACTCACCCTCGCAACTTCTCGCCTCTCTAAAAGTAGCCATTTCTTTAGCAAAGATGACTTGAGTTCACAATTTGCTAAATTAGAAAATTTTACTTATAATTAAATATATGGAGTGAAGAGGTCACAGTCACTTTATTCTTTACAGGTTGTTTTGATTTGAAATTTAAGGACTCGTTCAACTAAAGTAAGCCTGGATTTTCAGAAAAAATGTCAGATAATAGATGATGGTATTTTATGCATCTCTTTCTTTTAGGGATGTGACCTGCTATTTTAGGATAAAAAACTTAACTTTTAGAGATTATATATAGGAAACTGACATGTCAGAATGAAAAACGATTTAGTGAACACATGATTGAAAGGAAAATGTTCATTTTAGAAATTCGTTACAAGCAATGCTTTTTAGTATTATAGAAGACAAATAATTATGGAGAATAATTAAGTGCTTATCTAAAGAAGCTATATGCCCAAGTTCAGATGCTATGCAAACTTTTAGAGGCATATTAAAAATATATTTCTGGAAGTATATAAATTTATTGTATGTTGTTTCATAATTTAAAGATTGTCTTTCAATGATGGATAAAAGATGAATTAGTCAGCTGTCGATATAAATTCAAAACTACTTTTATCTTTTACTTGATATACCTAAGGTATATCAAAGTAGTTGAAAATTAACAGGATTTAGGATTTTGTCTGGTTGACAAAAGACAGTAAACTGCTTTAAACGTGTTTTACTATGAAACAAATGACTACAATTGAGGTTAATAAGAAATTTCATACCTGATTTATGATTAATTTAAAAGTATATTTTTAGAAATAAGCTCATGCATTTTATGTTTATACAAATTACCTAGAATAACCATATTTTGGAAAAAATAATTATTGAATTATGTATGTTCTTTTAGTAGGTCAAGCCCATAACCTCTCTAACAATATAATACACAAATTTTATAACATTCCTTAATTCTTTCATTTAACCATAATCAGAAATAATTCTGTTTAGTATTTTACTACCTTATGAGGATGTATAAGTAATAGAACATGGTCTTTCCTGAAGAGTTTGCAATCTTATGGAGAAGACAGATGAGAAGACAGATGCAAATATAATTAAACAGTTTATTTTTGATATTGGAATTTGTGTTTTGTTTATTAAAAGGGGGACAGAGACCAAGAACAATGTAATATGCATTATTACAGGCTAAAATAGAAATCGGAAAACATAATTTAAACTTAAATTCTAGTTTATCAGGGAAAACTAAGACCTTAATCTTGTTAGCACTCATTCTTTGTTTTTTATCTTGGAATATCTGTTCGTTTGTTTCTAAATACTAGAGAAAAAGTAAAAATAAACTAAGAAGTGTCATTTATTAGGAAATAAGATCAGGAAGAGCTCTGAGCTAAAATTATAAGTTTCGTAGGATTTATCCGCTCTGTAATTGAAATTCATCATTAAGGTCGGATTTCTGCTACCTAAGTTTTCCACTGTCCATTCAGTGCTTGCTTCTCTGTAGTTCTCCCCATTATGATGAAATATTCCTTCATTCTTCAATGTCGCATCCTGAGGTTCACATGTGAGATACCTTAGTACTTCATGTCTCTCTCTCTCTCTTAAAGTATACTCGCTCTTCCAATAAAGACAATAACAATGTGATAATTCCTCCTAACATGATGCAACTGTCCTTCATGCAACTGAAAACACACCAATCCATTCCTCAGAAAAGAAGCTAAAGTCCTTGCTGTGGTTTGAATGTTCATATCCTCTCCAAAGTTTGTGTTAAAACTTGGTCCCCAATGCAACAGTGTTAAGAAGTGGGGTTTTTTAGGAGGTGACTAGGTCATAAAGCTCCATGCTCACACAGGGATTAGTGACTTATAAAAGGTCTCAAGGAGACCAGTGAGGCCTTTCTTGTCTTTCTGCCCTTCCACCATGTGATTGTGTAGCAAGAATGTTTGCAAATGCCAATGCTTTTAGAGCACTGATGTGGGACTTCTCAGCCTCCAAAACAGTGAAAAATTAATTTCTGTTCCTTATAAATTACTTAGTCTTAGGTACTTTGGTATAGTAGCACAAATAAACTAAGACAGTCTTTGAGTGATGTTTATTCCTTTCTTGATATCCAGAAAGTAAATACTATGATATAAACAAAAGAAAGAAAACAAAGATATTTGATTAACACACACACACACACACACACACACACACACACACACGTTCAAAACAAAATAAGGAGGAAATACTTAGGACAATTGTAGTCCTCATTTCTATAACTGTTCACATGGTCATAGCTGGTATTTGTAACCACCTTCCTCTACCACCCATTCTGTATTTGCTTTCTCTTCAGCAAGAACTTCAGCTGGTTGTGGATCTTACAGGGTGATCAAAACTAAACCTTTGTTTCTAAAAGGATGGACCTAGATTTGGTTGTTTTAGTTTTGCATTGAGCTTAATCATAGAATATGGTAATACTAAGAGACATCATGAAAGATCTCCTGTCTTGTAGATATACCTTGTTTACTTTTCATTGAGAAGTAGTAGTTCAATTTCCCCAAGTAGTCTGAATAAATTGCACCAGGCAATATTGACTGTTTCTCTGGTGAAAGCATTCCTCTATCTAGAACTAAGTTCTCTCAACCAACAGATGATAAAGTCATGAGAATAGGTAGCAAAAACTTTTGCTAGGCGGTAACTAGGGGTAATGGTAAGCAGTGCCTCTCTCAGTTTCCACTCTGATTTGTAAACCCATAAATTGTGGCTATTGGTGAAACCACCATATGTTGGAAACTGCTTCAGAAAATATTCAACCTTCTGGAGAACCTTGACCCAACTGTGTAAGTATTGCCATCTAGCTGGTACTGTAACTAGATTCAAATAGGCCGTTTCATCAGTTTATCAAGCCAGCTGCTTCTGGATGATGAGGAATGCGGTAAGACCAGTGAGCTCCATGAGCATAAGCTCACTGCCACACTTTTTTGTCTTTGAGGTGAGTTCCTTAGTCAGAAGCAATGCTGTATTTTTAAATACCATGCCTGTGGATAAGACATTTTATAAGTCCACGGCTGGTAGTTTTGGTAGAAGCACTGCACATAGGGAAGACAAATTCGTAACCTGATAAGGGTCTGTTTCAATAAGCACAAAATGCTGGCCCTTCCATAGGAAAAGCAGTCTAATGTAAACAAACTGCCCCGAGGTGGCTGGCTGATCACCCAGGGGAATAATGCCAAATGGGATCACAGTGTATTCTCTACTGCTGACAGATGGTATATTCAGTGGTGGGCATAGCCAGGTCAGCCTTGGTGAGTGAAAGTCCATGTTGCTGAGTGCATTTATGACCTTCATCCCTGCCACCATGTCCACTTGTTACCGGTGGAATGTATCTCAGTCACATGGCACCAAAATACGTTATCAGCGGCACATCCCTATGGGTCGGCGGCAACCTCCGTTCTTGCCTCCTCAGAAGAAAGAATTCGACTGAGGGGCATAAGGCAGAAGGTGAGGCTGAGGCAAGTTTCAGAGCAGGAGTGAAAGTTTATTTAAAAAGCTTTGGAGCAGGAATGAAAGGAAGAAAAGAAAGTGCACTTGGAAGAGGGTCAAGTGGATGACTTGAAAGACAAGTGCACGCTTGACCTTGTGACTAGGGTCATATGTTGGTGTAATTCCAGAGTCTTGTGTTACTTCTCCCAGCTCACCCAGCCCCTGAGATCTTATTGGGAAGCTGCCGATAACCAGTTTTAGGTGTTTTCTATTCAGTAGGAGACTGCCTTTCACGGACACTGGCTGTGACCAATTATTACTTTAGAGACAGTTAACCACCTGGCCATCGCCTGATGGTGCCTGACATTCCTGGTGTGTGGGTGGGGGGCGCCCTCTCCTACCCTGCTCACACCAGACTGCTATAACAGAATAACAGACCCATATCAGTAAATTCAGACTTATCCAAATTTGTTTCTTCCACCATTATCCCATGCTGTTTTTTTTAATTTTTGAGACAGAGTCTTACTCTGTTGCCCAGGCTGGAGTGCAGTGGCTCGATCTCTGCCCACTGCAGCCTCCGCCTCCCGGGTTCTAGCAATTCTCCTGCCTCAGCCTCCCCAGTAGCTGGGACTACAGGCACATGCCACCATGTCCGGCTCATTTTTGTATTTTTTGTAGAGAAAGGGTTTCATCATATTGGTCAGGCTGGTGTCAAACTCCTGAACTCAGGTGATCCGCCTGCCTCAGCCTCCCATAGTGCTGGGATTACAGTGAGGCACCATGCCTGACCCTTACCCCACACTCTTAATATCCATTCCCAGACATGTTCTCCAGACTTCTGCTTGTATAACTTAGAAAACTCAAGTAGTTCTTATTGAGCCTATTAATAGTACACTTCCTCATGAATCACGCTTTGAATATCACCTTTAGGATCCTGCTAGAACTGAAATCTGGTTATGGTCTAGAAGCAAGGAAATGATTATTGGTAGATCCTGAGAATCAGCATTGTCTTGTATGACGACCGTCTCAGGGAGGCCATTACTGATTCCTCAGGCAATGCAAGATTAATCCCCTCCAATAGAGGTGAAAAGGCTGAGACCTTTGGTGTGGGAAGTAGATGAGGGGTTGGGAGGCCACTTTTTTGGGGGGATGGAGAAGCCACCACCACTGAGAATAGGGAGATCTCTTCCAATGGTGAAGAAGACTTCAGAATTTAGGGGCTCAATATTTCCAGCTTCATCAGGGGCTATCCGCGTATCCCATCCCAGCTTATAGGATTCAGTTTTTCCCCAATTAGTGCCTTCACTTTAACAGTTCACATCCTGCAAGTCTGGGAGTACAACTTAAATTGTAATTAAGCCAATTACAGGATAAGGTCAAGAATTTGAGTATCAGCAATTTCAACCCTTCAGCTACAAGAGATAAGGCCCTCTCTCAGGGCACGTTTATTTATGCAGCACTTGATCTGGGAATTAGAATTCCTAAGCTAATTCTTTGATCTCATCATTTTGTTCAGTGACATTAGGAGTAACCAACATTATATTCCTTACTTTTCCAAAAATGTTTTAAAGTATCATATGCAAAGTTTTTTAGCTCTTTGCTTCTTTTAAATAGTGGGTTAGGAATATCTAATGTAAATATTTTGCATATCTCTAAAACTAATTGACTTCATGAACTATCAGTCACCGTTTTGCATTTTTATATTCAAATTAGAGACTGAATTCCAGAAACTCCAAATCCGGTTCAGAAAAATTATTCTTAATCACATGAGCCATTTTCTAATAAGTCCCTTATTATATATCTCCATATATCCTATTGGTGCTGTTTATCCGGGGCACCTTCACTAATACAGATTTTTGGTACCAAGAGGGATTCTAGAAGAAAATTTTAAGAATGAGTTTTCTAAATTGGATTGATATAACATCTGTAAGGTGGAGAACCAGGAAAGACAGTGGTGTAATCCAGTGAGTCTGAAGACCTGAAAACCAAGAGAGTTCATGACATAATTCCTACTTAGAGGCCAAAGGCCTGAGGAACTACAAGGATATGAGGGTGAGGCACTGGCACCTAAGTTCCCAAGAACTAGTAGCTTCTAGGGAGGAGAGGATGGTTGTCCCAGCTCCAGAAGATGGAGAAAATTTCCCCTTTCTCCACAATTTTCTTCTCTTTGTGCTTCTAATGGATTGGTTGATGCCCGCCAACACTGTGGAGGGCAGATCCCTTTTACTCAGTCTACTGATTTAATTGCTAATCTGTTCTAAAAATACTATCAGAGACACTTGCAGATATAATGTTTTGCCAGCTATTCGAGCATCTCCTAGCCCTGTCAAGTTGACCCATAAAACTAACCATGACTTAGCTCATTCATAAGTTTCTAATGGCTAGATTCTATTTATCCTTAAATCCCTGAAGGTCCTCAGTCTAGCACATTCCTATTCTTCTAGGCTCAGCTACATCCCCTTCCTTATTCCAATCACATTCCTCCATCATCAGTACAAATACTTCAATCATCTTGGCATTTTCATTGATTTAGCTTAAACATGAGGCTGCTAATTAATGCACAATTTTGTTTTTCCCTTCCCTGATCAGGAAAGTCAAAATACTAACTTTTAGCAATAGTTTTAGAGTCACTAATACACTTAAACCTATCAAGAGTGAAAGATATGATAAGCTTCAGACTGCATTCCATTTTGTAAATTTTCTCATTTCCTTCTAACAGAAAGTAACTATACTTCTTAATATACTCATTTATATAAATATGGTAACTAGTAAATATAAATATTTTCTTCAAGTCATTTTAAATAGTTAATGAGAAATTTATAGGATATTATTCACTCAAGGAACTCTCATTGAGGGTCTATTATAGAAACAGTGGAGGCTGTACATTCCACATAGACAAAAAAGCATTAAAATCAAATTTTTCAATAGCTTGTCAAACGTTTTTTATATTTCAAAGCAAAAACAAATTTTACACCAATGCTAATGTCTTACGTTATAGCCCATTGCCAAATATGTGTGTATATTAATTTTTATGTCATATTACTTTCCTGACGAATTAAGTGATATTCTTAGCTGCTTATTTTTATTTCTTAATTTAAAAATAAATGCAGGCCAGGCATGGTGGTTCACACCTGTAATCCCAGCAATTCAGGAAGCCAAGGCAGGCAGATTGCTTGAACTCAGGAGTTCAAGACCATCCTGAGCAACATGGCAAAAGCCAGTCTCTACAAAAATACAAAAAAATTAGCTGGGCAAGGTGGCATGTGCCTGTAATCTCAGCTACTCGGAAGGCTAAAGTGGGAGGTGGAGGTTGCAGTGAGCCAAGATCACACCTCTACACTTCAGCCTGGATGACAGACTGAGACCCTGTTTCCAAAAATAAAAAAATCAAATAAAAATTAGTTTTAAACATTTTTAAGGAAGGAAAATTATAAAAATGATTTCAGACTTACTTTTGAAAGTTCTGAAAATATCTTATTTTCAAGCTTATAATTTCAAATAGCAAAAAACTCAACATTGCAAGACACTTAAACTCTAAGATTTTTTTTTCCAAATTCCAAATTCTATGATTATGGCAAATATGGACCAATTGTAAATATTCCTTCCAAACCTTAAAATTGTTCAACATTGCCCAAATGTGGAGGTAAAGTGTGTTTGTCCAAAATAAAAGTACATTTTGAATTTAAGCCTTTAAAATAAATAGCTTAACCTGAGCATGAAAGGTTTGAAAACAAATTCAGTAAATCCTGGGATTCCTTAAAAAAAAAAACAAAAAACTTAATACTAAGAAATTCAATGAGGTCTATGAGAACATTATTTTTTTTTCTGCTTATAGTATAGGTCAGAAAATCTGTTTCACATCAGATGGGGCAAATAAGTGCCCTGACATTAAGGATAGATTTGGAATCATATGAAGATGATGGAGATTCTTTACATCCAACAAGTTAACTTTAAACAAATAATGAAATAATTTTAGCACCACAAAATTACTCTGCGTCCTGAGATATGTGTATGTATATCTATAAGCCTATAGTGCATGTGTGTGTGTACAAGCTGGTGTGTGCCCTGAAGGGTGATGATGAAGGAGTAACTAGTCAGAATTGTCATGTGTTTCTAACTTGCCTATTCTTATCTGAAAATTGAATAAGAACTACACGTTATTTAATATTCCTTAAAACTGTAAGAATTCTATGTGGTTTGGATCCGTTTTTAACAAATCAATTATAATCTTTTTATTCTCTCAAATTAGTTTATCATGAGTTTCAACCCAGCCTAGACAAAGAAAATAATATCCCTTTAGTGATGTATTTTAAAAAATAAGATTAGTTTCAATTCTTTCTACTTTACTTTTTAAAATTTTTATTCAGTAATTCCCTTCACTTTGACA